>JACXGI010002178.1:27365-72578 GCA_016801175.1 Esox masquinongy
CTGGGATGGATGGGTGGAAGTAGGACAGGGCTGTCTGGGATGGATGGGTGGAAGTAGGACAGGGCTGTCTGGGATGGATGGGTGGAAGTAGGACAGGGCTGTCTGGGATGGATGGGTGGAAGTAGGACAGGGCTGTCTGGGATGGATGGGTGGAAGTAGGACAGGGCTGCTTTGTCACATCACGCTCCAGGGACTCCTTGTCTTATGTAGTATGCAACAAGTCCATCTTAACTGAATTGTAGAACAGGAAATAAACTGTTTGGGGATGTCCGTTTTCTTTTTAAGAGCTAACCCAAGGACGCCACCATTTCCAATAGGAAATCTGAACCAAGGAAGCAGGTGGATAGAACCGAGCATGAGATCCTACTGGCACGTTCCTGGCATGTTCAGTATTACATTTGTTTCAATAGGAAACACTCTGTAAAGGAAGTGTGCAGGAACCTTTTTTTTCCTGAAGCAACTGCATTTTTAGAAACTTTGGCCAAGGGAAAGATCTACAAAATGTGCTCCACTCTGTTTTCTTAATGTATTCTACCTTGGAGCACAGAAAACTATATTCTGATCAGAGGTCTCACTGAAGAAAATATAAATTGTCAATATGGCCGTTAAATTCTATCTCATTCCATATGCTTCCACTGCCTTTTTTCAGAGAAAGTATCCATTTAGTTTTCACTTAAATATTTTTGAACAGGATCTTATTAGGATCTTATTAAATGTCTGACATGATTTATATTGTTTTCAGCCTTTAAATAAAAAAAAAAGCTTAATTTTCAATTAGGGTGTGTAAACATTTGGTATATACTTTATGTTAATGTTTTGTTTTTCAATAATATCAAAAAAGATACATACTTCACCTCCAGTTTGACATTTGTATTCTCTGGAGATTATTGACAAAATTACAATTAAATCAATTTCAAGCACTTGGTATAGCAACACATGCAAATAAGTCTAAGGGAGGTGAAAATGTATTAAATGTTAATGGTTTAAACAATTAGAAAGACTACATTTTGACTTTAAGGTGGTGATAGCACTTTACACCAAAATGCATTACATCCAAGTTTACTTCCTCTATCCATCTCTATGGGAGAGACATTTTCCAACATTTTTTGTGCTGTGATTGGCTCACACACTTCCTAGGGGTGTCCTTCATTGGACACTTCTAGAAGTTCCTCACCATTTTCATCTCCGGCCTATATTTTGCATTTTATTTCCAATGCCCTGCCTCAGACATTTACAGCCTCACACTGTAGCAATGCAGGCAATACTTTGTGAAGGGACTTTTATTCTTGTAGATGGTTGGAGAATGTCTCTTTCTTATCTGGAGGCACAGGGCAGTTTGCTCAGGTTAATCAATCACTCACCTCACTGATACAGTGACAGGCTCAGTTTCACACACATAACCAACTGCAGGAAATGCCACCACCACCCAGTGCCGGCCTAGCCTTTTGGGGTCCCTAAGCAAAACTTGATTTTGGGGCCCTCTCTCCCCTAGTGGTCTGGGGCTCACTAGCAGTCTGGGGCCCCCTGTCAGTTGGGGGCCCTAAGTGGCCACTTATGTCGCTTATGCCTAGGGCCGGCCTTGCCACCACACCTTCCCTAACCCTTGTGGTTGCTGCGGATTGGTCCGATAAGGCTAGGTCTAGTGGGGTGAAAGTGAACAATCCTAAATGCAACTGATTCATTGGGGAAGGAAACTAAGTTTATACTAGGCACTCAAGGTTGACAAATGCACTCGGTTGATATATAACTTGTTGTTTTTTTGTTGAGAACAGTAGACTCCAATACGACCATATAGAAATAAAGTAGAAAAGTACCTCACATTTGAATACTTTATTGGTATTTACATTGGAGTTATTGGTATTTACATTGGAGAAAGAACTGCCAAACTTCCACAGACGCAATACACTGTTCTATATTTGAGCACAGTTATCACAGCTATTACAGTTATAGCCTCAGCACCTTGCCACAACCAGAAACAGAAGCAAGTCAATACTGCCACCTTGAGGTTATTTTAGGGTAGTGCTAAGATACACTGCTCATCCCGCAAACCGTGAGTACAAAACAAGCCTATGATTATTTTCCATACAAACAATCTCTGAATCACCAGAGGATGTCCTGACTACCACAGGGAGGACTGGCCCAATGTCTGAGAAGTGTGCTACCCATTAACATGTGTTTATTGTGTAAAGCTAGTTGGCTCCTATCTATTCTACTTTGGCCTCATTCATTTAAATATTGTAGCTACACACCTTTATTTGTTATAGTCTTGCGGGTAAATGCCTACCTGTGAGTGAATACAGTGCATACAAACTCTCTCCGAAGTATCAGAAGACAATGTGTCAAAAGCAATTGAATAGTTGTCAGATGGGTCGTATGGAAAGGGTCAGCTCTTTCCCCAAAGGCGGGGCGATGTAGCGTTCTTCTCTTAGCAGACGGAGAAGCAGGTCTTGGGTGTCCTGGGGCCACCGATAGATCCTGGTACTCTGGAGCCATGCAGGGACATGTCTCTTTAAGAGAAACATTACAACCACAATGTGAGTCATTCAGGAGACTATTAAAGCAGTTTTCAGCTGTCTCCGGAAGACAGTCAAACGTGGTTGTTCACCTACCTTGGTTGCAGTGGGAAACAGTACTGGTACCAGTCTAAAATTAAGGCATCGCTGTTGGATAAACTCGTTCTGGATCTGCCAAGAGAAGAGGTGATCAAAGATAAACGTCCAGTCGAATTCACAGCATATTTGCACAGAAATATACATAGACTTTTTAAATAGATTTATTGCTTTCAGTCCAGGTATGTTGTTTACCACTGTCAGCAGTGCCGGCTTTAGCCTTTTGGTGGCCCGAAGCATAATTTAATTTGGGGCACCCTCTCTCCTATAGGTCGGGGGCTCCCTAGCAGTCGGAGGCCCCCTAGCGGTCGGGGGCCCTAAAGGACCGCTTATGTCGGTTATGCCTGGAGCCGGCCCTGACTGGCAGCACCTTTAACACTTACTGAATAAAGGTGATTCTGATACCATAAATCACACTTACTCTAGACAGCAGTGGTGTAAGTTTGTATCACACACTATTGTTATTCACCTGTTGTTATTATCATGGGATGGAGGGGCCGCTGAGGCCCGAAGCCCTTTAGACTCATTGGGTTGGTGACACACCGACATTGTTACGTGTTAAACCTTCTGGAGTGAGCCCGCCAGGCAGCTCTGATTAGAAGTATTTTTTTTTACAGAGATGAGCTGCTTTTCAGGCCATGTACAGAGCCATGGCTTCATCTGCCTATTCTGTGTAATCATACAGGAGACACTGAAGAACCACGGGGAGGAGGAAGTGTAAGCACAATGTCTCCAAGGTGGACTACCACTTACGCCTGTGTATTGCATAAAGCTAGTCAACTACCATCCAGTCCAGTTGTCAGCTATGCACACCAAAATCTTGTAAGACTCCATCATTTAAATATTGTAGCTACACACATGCGTTTCTGTAGGGGGGCATATAAGGGCCTACCTGTGTGTGGATGTACTTGGTGTGGAGACCATGCTCGTCTTCCACATCCCCCTCCACATCTGCCTTGTACTTGGGACTGATGACCACAATGATCAGCACAGACTTCTGCAAAGCAACGCCTTCCAGTCAGTTCAGTCGATTTGCATGTAGCTTCCCAATCGGCCAGGTTAACTTAATGTCATGAAAACGCAGATCGCTTAGACTTACATCGTTTAAATAGCTGTCCATCCACTTGTTTATGTCCAGACTTAGCACTGCACTGTTAAAGATGTCAATCTGACAGAGAGGAGATGTATGTTTGAGTATTACTTGTTGAAGATTGGGAAATTGCAGAATATAAGAGAAAAATAATATTTTGAAAACTTACAGCTGGTTTAAAACCCTGATCTGTCAGAAACTTGACAAAGGTAAACATCTCACTGGCTATGTCCACGGAATATGTAATGAAAACGTTCCCTGAAAACAAACAGACGAGAGTGGTATAAACCCCTCCTGAAGTTGGCACATTTAAATGTGTGGTGTTAGAATTGGTTAAGTCCTCATGAGCCAGATCATATGGTGACAATTATTCTGATTCACCAAACATATATCGGACAGTGGACAATCAAGAGATATTGACATGTACTCACTGCACTCCTCAGGTAGACTGACGGTCCTCCTGATCTCCTGTGTAGCAGTTCCTACCCCAGTGGGCTGATTGGGGGTGGCTGGGTATGAGGGGACAACGCTGACCTCGTTCATTACCTCTCTGGGAGGAGCGGCACGTTGGGGTAGATTTAAACAGGGGGCTTTTAGAGCTTCTTGTCCATATAGTCTATTCTGAGCTGTGGGTGCCCTAAAGGAGGCAAGTGTAGAATAGTTGGGTTTCTGATCCAAACAGCCGTAATCATTACATGTAAGCAGCTAGATTCAGTTGGGATGGTCCGCTGGCTGGAATCTAATCATTATGAAACAATATTTGTGCACTGCAAATTGACGACAACTAAGCCTAAAAACTGACTGTAATTGAAAATAATAATTTCATACATTGATTACATTAAGACACAATTAGATACAGTAATAAACCATGCATGGAGGTAGAGTTTTGTGCATTTTGCAGGGAACAGTCTGGAACTAATATTGATATAATTGGGATTGTCTGCCACTCTAAGTATTACATAACCACCAAGAGGCAAATAGTAAGTCTGACGGAGCTACACAGTTCCACAGCGATGATGGGAGAAACTGTCCAACTATTACCTGGCTACTCCACAGAGCTGGGCTGAATGGAGGTGGCACGGAAAAAGCGATTGCCAGAAATCTGTCACAACATATCCTGTTTGAATTCAGCTATAAGGGATGTGGAAGACAAAGCAAAGATTTGCCAATGCCGCTCATCTCCCTGAGACCCGCCCCCCCCCCCTCCATGGCCAGGGTGGTCCAGGGGTCTAAGCCGCTGCCTCAGGCGCATGTGTACAGCTGCAGTGTGGGTTCAAATCTGGCCTACTGCTCTTCTACCAAAAAACTCTCACACTATTTTCCACCACTTCCCTGTCCAGTAATGCATAAAATGCATGAAAATCAAGCGCTTGTTGCCTTGCCAACCACTTATGTGCTATATTCTGAAGCACATCAGCAGTGTTAATGGGATAATTGGAGCGCTGAAAAACCAAGACAAGTAAAGACACATTTGCCTAATTCCGGTAAACGAAGATACACTTGGACCTTGCGACATCAGACTGGTTTTGATATCTCTTGCGAGCTAATGATATAACAGGCTAATGTTAAAACAGCATACAAATGTTTAGTATACCAGGGTGCTGGGTATTTTAGAGAATCCTGCTGAGCTTCCACATGGTGAAGATGGTTGTGATGATGATGATTGCAAATGAAGGGACGGGTTTCATTTACATGCTGCTGACATGTGTGTGGTCTATGACCCCTCCAGCACTCCGGATCTGGACCTGTAGAGGGACGGAAGAAGACATGATCTGGGTCGGATGGGCACTGCAATTTATAGAATGTGGATGATCTAACCTATATATCAAACTGTAATATAAACAAAAAAAACATTGACTTGCTATGCCTTTTGGGTAAAGTGGTGCCTTTTGGGTCGTGAAAGTCTGTCACGAAAACATTTCATGTCACCTAATTGTAATATTCTGTTAACGTTCCAATGTGAAACGAAGACCAAGTAAACATCAAAAGAAAGTCCAACTATGAAAAAGAAGCAATGAAAAAACAGGGTTTACCATTATGATTTCATCTTAAATCAGCTGTAAGAAGATCACATAAAAGAGTAAAACCATAGCTTTAACACGATGATTATTGCACTGTATGACTTTTAGATGTTCAGTGTTTCTTTTAACAAAATATTTGAAAAAGGAATAGTTTCACCATATTTAAAAAGGGTAACACTTTATTTTGAGTCCCAAAAGTATGTCTGTAGATGCTCAGATTTTAACTAAGTATCTACTAACCCTTACCCTAACCTAAACCTTTATCCTAACCCTAACCAAAAACCTTTCCCTAAACCTTACCTTAACCTTTGTAAGTGGTTGCTTTTCAATAAAATGTGTGTTGAATGTTTGTTGATAGTATCATTATCTATAGAACATCTACAGATGGAAATTGAGGCATCAAAATGGAAACATCCAAATAGTGTAAATTAAAAAGTCTTCAGTACACCAGACAGTTTACCTTTAAGAGAGGTTCTTATGGCAAACAAATCACTAATCACATTCAATAATATTTATAATCTTCAGAAATGAATGTCAAAGCAACAATTTCAGTAAGAATTTACATTAACAGTGACAACTTGGAGTTAAGTGTTTTAAAATCCCCCAAGAAGTCATGATGCTTCTGCTGTAGAGTGTGCAGTTGGACATTTTTATTTATATTTATTTACAGCAACACTCGTTCACTTACATCCCAAATGCACTGCATCAAATACAGCAGGTTACTTACGCTGTGGAGGCATGTGTGCTGGTTGACTTGGAGGGGCATGGTGGAATTTGATCAGGTCAGACCTGAGAGGAAGAGGGGCCTCCAAGTGCTCTGCTCCTTCAAGGGAACATTCCAAGGGCTGTGGCCAGCTGGGTGGACAATGGTAGCCATCCGCACCCCGCGGAACAAGCCCAGAGCAAGAGACATCCTGAGGATCTAACCCAAGGTCTGCAAGGTGGGGGTGTTTCGCTGGGTGACCAGCGGTCTGAAGAGAAAAGTCTTCCTGAGGTGGCCCGAGTCGGGAGGGGGATCTGGGGTGGGGCGGAAGTTGACCCACCGGGTCTTCTGTGGGGTTTCTCCAGGGGTTCTTGGGGTAGTCCACCTGGTCTGTGCCACTGAAGGTCACCTCAGGGGTGAACCAGCTGTCTTTCTTCACTCCATTGTCTGAGGGCCACACTAGGTCTAGAGTTGAGGATGTCATCAATTCATCTGTCTCCACAGGAATGCTTCTGTGACGTGAATCTGACAGTGATAAAACAGGTTGTTATTTAACCTAAGCCAATTGGAAGTGAAGTGATAGCCAGGAGTGAGCATGTGATAACCAGGAGTGACTTTCGGAAGGTTAACTTTCCTTTCTGTTTGTACCCAGTAGTGGGTCCTGTAATTGACAATGTCCTACCTCTGAAATAGTCCATTCTTCTCTCAGGACCAGCAAAGGGTTTCTTGTAAAAACAAATTTTATAATACAGGAAGGAAATTTGAGCTCTGTGGAAAGCAGCATGACATGAGTAATGACACACCTGTCAGGCGTTTATACATTTTCAATACTGTTGTCAAGTAAAAACACACTCTTAAATCAGTGATCACTATTGTCCTAGATTGATGTAAAGCACTTTATGATGTAGAACACAAAGTTGGCTTTGACTATACAGAGTCACTGTAATACATCATAGATTAAAAAAACAAGACTAAACATTGAAGTATCTGCCTAGGAAGTGAACTCTGTCCTCCAGTCTTACCTACAGGGTGTCAGCGAATGAGTAATTCTTCTGTGAATCTACTTATCTACTAAATATTCCCAACTTCAAACACGGTAACAAGTGGAAAAATACAGCTCAGGTTCCATTTACCAAGGTGCCTTTAGTCATATATAGTAGTTTGTAACCTACTCAGTGTTACTGAAATCCCATATTACAGCCAGTATTCCTTGCTCTACATGCAAATCAGCTCGGAGACAAACAGGAAACATTCCAGCTATTTATTTCTTGCGGAAGAGCTCAGTGCATGCAAGGCTGGGAAGTCCCTATGCACCATTTATGCAAATAACACGGGGCATGTAGTTCATATCTGCCAATCAGGTTGATCTTGAAACAAAGCAGGAATTCTACGACCAGTCATGTGATAAATGGGCTTGTCAAGTGAGTTGACAGTAAACCAAAGAGACATGTGAGGACACTTGCTTTATGGAGCTTAAAGTTAACACAAAGTTTACACAGTTTTAATATCTACATGTGAGCAGTTTGGTATAAATTCCAATTCTTTTACATGTTCAAGAGTTCATGGTTGTTTTGAATATTCAGTGTAGGCTATCAAACTCTACAAACTCTACAAACATATCTTTAACAGCACAAAACGATCCTACAAACATACAATAAAGTACATAGATAATAAAAAAGAAAACCAGTAAAGAACACATGCATTTGAAACGGTTTTCATATTCAAAAAGTTGTTCTGTCACTAAATATGTGCCTAATAACCATCTTCTCTACTGGGTCTCTTTGAGCTTGGTGGGGACTACAGTGACCGGGTCTTCTCTACTGGGTCTCTTTGAGCTTGGTGAGGACTACAGTGACCGGGTCTTCTCTACTGGGTCTCTTTGAGCTTGGTGAGGACTACAGTGACCGGGTCTTCTCTACTGGGTCTCTTTGAGCTTGGTGAGGATTACAGTGACCAGGTCTTCTCTACTGGGTCTCTTTGAGCTTGGTGAGGACTACAGTGACCAGGTCTTCTCTACTGGGTCTCTTTGAGCTTGGTGAGGTCTACAGTGACCGGGTCTTCTCTACTGGGTCTCTTTGAGCTTGGTGAGGACTACAGTGACCGGGTCTCGGGATCTCAGCGTTTTATGGTCCACTACAGAAAAGACCTTCATGGTGGTCTGGGTTAAGACGGAGCCCAGCTCTCGGATCTTGGTCTTGCAGGTGAGCGTGTGGAGCACCTCCTGACGGAAGCGCTGGCTCACCATGCAGTAAAGCAGGAAGTTGGTGGTGGAGTTGAGGTTCTGCAGCATGTTGGCCAAATCACTGATCACATTGATGGGCAGGCGGTAGTCGTTCCGGTCAAAGCGTTCCCGGTTGTACTTGGTGCGCAGGATGCAGTAGGTGACGAAGCGTGGAATGCTGAGAACGACAAACGCCACGGACACCGTGCCCAGCAGGAAGATGGTCCTCCGTACCAGGCTCTTAGTGCTACCCCCCCGCATAACCCTCCGCTCTTCCTTGGTGAACAGCCGACTGGCGCGGGTCAGGCTGTGGCCGATCAGCGAGTTGAAGATGATGACTAAGACGATCGGGATCCCCCCGGAGAGGAACGTCGTCACCCAGACCAGGACCGTAGAGTACGTGTGGTCCCTGTAGTGACAACGGGGCAGGGTCACGTTCTGCCCCTCCACGGTGAAATTCTTTGGCGTCACCACATTAATCCAGCCCATGGGAACGGAGACCAGGTGAGAGACCAGGACGACAGTCACGCAGGTCAGCCTGGTAACCTTGGCCCGGGAGAAGTGCTGCTTGGCGGATGTGCTGCTCAGGACCAGGTAACGTTCGATGGTGAAAACCACCACGATCCAGGAGGAGCTGTACAGGGAGCCGTACTGCAGAAAGCCCATTATGCCGCAGGCTGGGTACGAGTGCCAGAAGGGTTGCAGCTGCCAGAAGGCGAGCGTCAGATCCAGCAGGATCACCCAGACCAAGTAGAATGTGTCCATGATGGCCAGGCAGCTCAGATAGACGATGGCTGTGTCAGACATCCCACACTTCCGGAAGCAGATCATGTAGAACGTGAAGAGGTTGCCTGGGTTATGGGGAAAAATGGGTCACCAAGTTGTTTATGAGTTGCTTTCCTTTAAAACTCCTGCTGCTGATTACGATGACAACGAGTTGTGAAATGTTAACACACCATAAAGCATCATCCTTAATTTTAGACACACAAATAGATGGGTGAAAGGGCAAAGACGGGACAGGATCGGCTCACCTGGAATTCCCACAATGCAAAGCAAAGGGTAATAGACCCTTTGAATGGTGATGAAGACACTGGCGCCCTCCTCCATGTTTCACTGTTCCTTCTCAGCACCAGGCTATAGCAGGCATGTTAATACCTGCAATAAACCCGTTAGGGTAGCTGGATTACTAATGCATCGATGAGCATGGTGTCATAAACAATGCGTGGATAAGGACACCATGTTAGAGATATTTCCTGTTTCCTCATTTTCTAATTACTTTAGTGTTGCTCACAAAAGACATGAGATTACTGTGAAGAGTTTTGGAGCACACTGTGGTGTGTGTTTTCGGTCACTCCATCCCCTACCACTGATATGGCTCAGGCAAAGGCAAAGACAGACAAAAACGCTCAAAGAAAGAGCAAACACTTATTGATAATAAAAACAGCATTTTTTTATCCTGGTCTGTGTTAGGATTGATTGGTTATTTGTTGAAAGCCTGTTAAAGGTACATTTAAATGAGAAAATGGAGCACCCTCTAAGGATGTTTTTCAAACATCATGATCGGGTTTAAGCCTGTAAAGATTTGAAACATCTCAATGTAAAAATTAACATATTGAGGGCAGGACTGTATGTTTATACGGTATAACCGATCATGGCTACACTATAGACAGGTCAAAAACATCTTATTTTGAGAGTGCCAAGTGTTTTTGTAGATGCTCAACAGATTATATGATGACTACCAGTAACATTTTAACTACACTGCAAAAAATGTTGCCAATGGAGCAAGACAATGTAACTATATTTGAGGAGATATTTGCTTGAAATAAGTGAAATAACCTGCCAATGGAACAAGAAAAATCACATGACATTCAAGGCATATTTTCTAAAAACAAGCAGTATTATCTAGCTTGTTAATAAAAATATACCACATTTAAAGGATGGAAGGGTTTTTAACCTGAAAATAAGATAAATGTACTTGATAAGCCATACATTTTTTGCAGTGTATCTGCTAACCCAAATCCTTGCCCTAACTTTAACCTTCCTCCTCACCTTAACACTTGCCCTAAATCCTATTCTAATCCAATCCCTGTCCCTCACCTTAGCAGGCAGCTGCCTATCAACTCCACCTGCACCATCACCACTAGTTTTCATGTCATAACCAGACATCTACCTAGCATAGTCAAACAGTTGGTTATTGATTTTTCTGTTGCTGTTCCAAAACCTTTAAGACATTAAAAAAGTAGCACAAGTAAATCTATACAATTAATCCCAACTGGGTAACCATGTGCTAGACGGTATCATTAACATACCTTTTAAAATGGATTAAACAAATGGAAAACTTGGAAACACCTTTATTTGGTGAGTCCTGACAGTCCTGATGCTATACAGACAGATCTATGGACTGTCAGTAATATTTAAACTTCCTACATAAAACATAACCTTATCCTCTATATCAGTGTTCCCAATCCTGGTCCTGGGGACCCAAAGGGGTGCACGTTTTTGTTTTTGCCCTAGCACTCACACACCTGGTTCAAATGTTGCCCTACCACTTATACACTCCATTGACGTAATCAACCTATCATCAGGTCTTTCATTTGATTCAGTGTCTGTGAGTGCTAGGAGAAAAACAAAAATGTGCACCCCTTTGGGTCCCGAGGACCAGGATTGGGAAACAGTGCTCTATATGAGAAAATTGCCGTGGCCTAGGGTACACCAACTGTCTGTGCCGTTGCCTCAGGTTCACATGTACAGCGTGGGTTTGAATCCAACTGACTATTCTTTCAGCAAAAACACTCTCCTCTATCGTTCTTATGTCTAAAGTCATCTTTAAAATAAGAAACTAGGCTGCCTTCTTTGAAGTCTTGTCAATCTGTGCTTGCTGTCCTGCATTAACTACCACCGTAAGGAAGTACAAGGTTTTCTCCGGGACGACTGATCTGGAGATCCCCCTCAATCTGCTTTGAGTCAGATTAGTTTATTTTGGCCTCAACATTTGGAATAATCTTCAAGCTATTTTTGAGCCGGAGGAATTGGTGACTCAAGGGAAATTCAAAGAGATGTTAGAGGATCTTGAAATTGAAAATTGAAGTAATTTACAAGGTGCCCTCATCCACGGCACCTTATGGCAATGAGTGGATATGTTTTTGTAATTTTTTGTCCTTGTGGGAATGAAACCCACAAACCGGGCTTTGCAAGCTTTATGCTCAACCAATAGAGTCACATGGGAACCTGTCTGTTTCTTTTGATTATATTTTGCATATTGTATACTCTGTAATTGATGATTTTATAAGTGACTTGCTAAAATAAAGGTAAAAAAGATATGTAATACTAATCCTAAACTTAATCATTATCCTAAACATTACTAAGCTAACCCTAACTCTAAACCTAGCAAGCAGTTGCTTTCAACAGATATTATTATAAATACATTTTTACCAAAAACATTGTAATATACTGAATGTTTCCAATTATTACCAATACAACAAAAGAAAAAGCACCCCCTCCCCCCTTAAAAAACATGCCCTTGTCAATAATAATCCCCTCAAAAGTAAGAATAAAGTGTGTACCGGTTACTTACACAGATGCGCTGGCCCACTGGTGGTGTAGGGAACCACTCTGTGTTGGCAGTCCAGTCAGGTAAAGTGGTAATGGCTAGTGGGTGGTGAGTACCAACTGAGCCAGCTGCAGGTCATATGCTCTAACACTCCCCTGCTCTCTCTCCATTACTGTCGCTCCCTGGGCAGACGCACAAAAAAGGAGGAGGGCTCCTCTGCAGGTAGCACGTCACCTGAAGAACACGGTACATTGACCTCCGTGGGGTCTGTTGATCAGTCAGAGCCAGGCAACGGAAAATCAAAACGGTAACACGTCTGCTTGAATAAGGTCCTTGTAATATCATGATAACGAATGAAACATTGATTTAGGTATTGTAAATGGGTTGTCGCAAGTTGTCGCAATTCACCAATTAATTCCCCAGTTTTGCCAGCCAGTTTTTTGTCTGACTCAGTATGCCTCAACAGTGGGGACACCAGGGGGGTGTTTCTTTGGGAAACCATTTCCCGTTCCAGAAAGAAACAGAATGTTTTTCTCCTTTTCCTATTTGTTCAGGTGGGTTTCTCACCACTGGGTTTCTTCTATTTCCATTTCAGGAAGGTTCTGCAGCAGAACTGGGCAAAATGCACACACCCCAGCAGATGGGGAAAGGTTTCCCCCTTGTGGTCACAGAAATTAAAACCAGAAATTAAAAGATTACTTCAGAACCCCCGACACGAAAACAAGTCAACGTTCCACGTTTGCCTGCTAACATAACGCTTATTTTTCTATTGCTTAATTTGAGCTGTGGCTTGCACCTGATAAGCTATAGGACATTTTCTTATCCGACAAAATGTCTCAGATATCCATTGATTCAATATATCAAATAATAGAGAACCAACAACAGTATGGATACTGCAACAGGTCTAGATACACAGCTAATGTACAAGCCTATCAGGGCTGACTTACCCATACATCACACTGCAGGCCCGTCCTGTGTTCATGTTCCTTCTTAGGTGTCCTGCAGGCCCTAATGTTAACATACTATATGCTCTTCTCTAGCGTTTTTATACTCTCTCTCTCGTAATGTAACCAAGCCCTAAGAGGCTGGGGAAGGTATGGTCTGTTCCTCTCCCAGAGGGAGAGAGAACAGGAGAGAGATAGAAAGGACAGGAGAGAGAACAGGAGACAGATCGGGTGAGATGTGGTAAGAGAAACAGAGACGAGATGGAGAGAGAACAGGAGAGAGATTGAGCGAGAGAATAGTAGAGGTTTTGAGAGAGAAATAGAAGAGAGATGGCAATAAGAGAGATGGTGAGAGAAACCAGATATCCACTTCTCTCATATCTAGTGTGGGAGAGGTAGAAAGAGGGAGATGAGGAAAAAGAGATGGCCAGAAGGAGAGAGAGATGTACAGCCAGGCTGTCACTGCCAATTAGTATGTTTGACGATAACCTGCTGGTGAAATAAAAATATACAAAAAATACAATGTTGAAATTAGTCAAAAAGAGAAAGAGATTGAGACAAAGAGAGGCTTCTTCGCCACTCCATCCTGTGGTAGCATCTGGTCTGGATGTTAGATGGATATACAGATGGACAGAGTTAGACAGATGGACAGGGGTGGACAGGTCCAATCTAGACACAGCAACATGTACAGATGCAGCTATTTGGTGGAATAAAAATTTATGAAATAAGTGTCTTGGAAAGAGTGTAAAATGTTTATTGTTCTTTTTGAATTTCAAATGCCAAGTCACTGAGTTAACAGAAAGAAATGTTAAATGGAAAAAAAATAAACTAGGAGGGCGATTCCATGCCAGAGTAGCCTGAAAACAATGTCTGAAAAAGGGTACTTTTGAGATATTCATATTAATAGTTTAATGTTTAATACATTAATGTGAACACTTGAATCTCAGAACCCAGAGTGTCTGCATTTTACAGTACTCAATAAGGAGTCTGATGACACCGAGATGTTTGTATCCAGTACACATAATAGGGTTTTACAGGAGGCATGTGTCAGCCTGTGATGGGGCTAAATTCTCAATTCACTATGGTTTTAATAAAAATATATGGTTTGTGATACACATGTAAAAAGAATGTCCAACATCCTTGCTCCTGATGAAACATAGATTTAAGAATTTGAACAATCTGAGATACCAAAAATATGTTCAGTCTACACTGGCGTGGAATCTGCCAGGGAGGTTACTGACACTTAAAACCATTAAGCTGTATAACCGAAAAACAACGAGAAGGTTCAATCTTACACAGATCCTGTTTAGCACTTAAACTTTATCAGATAAGACCAAATACTACATTAAAGACTAAACAAGGTCAAGCTTTACAGCCGGCTGTTTCAACAGTGTTTTTGCAACATTCCCCCTGAAAATGCAGTAACCATGCCTCAAAGATCTATCGATAAGATTAAATAGACATATTCGGAAACAGGAGATGCAAGACTCAAAATATCCACATCAGTTTGAACATAAAAAGGGGTAAAGTAAGCCAAAGGAAGTGGTCCAGAATGAGTACAGACAGATCCAGTATTCCACATGAGTACTGAGGTGCGGATGGACATCAACGTTCAGAGAACGAAAGGTTACCCACTAAGACTTCCCAATACATGGCTACACATCATGGAGGAAACACGGACCATGACCGAGGTTTGATGGAACTGTGCATGTTAAAATAAGACCATTAAATGTAGAGACATACATCTTTCTCTTCTTAAGTAAATCACGTCCTTCCAGCATACACTAAATAATACCTGCCTGGAATACCTGGAAAGACAGATTTTTTCCCCGGAAATAATTATGTTTCTTAAAATCTGTCTAACGGAGAAGACATATGTTCGAAAGTATAATTCTTACACGTTTGGCCGTAATTACAAAATGCAACATACATTATTTGTAAAATAACTTTGTTACAGCATTAGCCTAACATCTATCACTTTGAGGAGTGGACGACAAAGCTATTTTACATGGATTTGCAAAATAAATGAAAAATTATATCAAACTTACTTTATGAAAGGCAGTGGCAAAAACTGTTTCAATAGAGTACTTTGTCATGCTTGCCTGAAATCTCAGTAAAACGGATGACTTGAAAAAAAAATGAATTTTTACACTTTTGTACACATAATATGCTTAAAAGTGATTTTCTTCTGTGTGTGTATACATTATCAAAACTGCAAAAAACTGAACACAATGTCATTACTTTGCCCAAAAAAAGGGTAAAAAGAGCTTTGATAGATGTCCCGTAGAATATGGACTGGAAGGGAACAGATGTCACAAGATAATGGTCGCACGGGGCACTTTTGAAATGGAAATCTTTATTGACCATTTCTTTCAACATCATAATTGTGCCGGAGAAAATATGTCAAAAGGCCAAAACAGAAGCAAATCGAACAAAGAAAAACAAAACCAAAACCAAGTTAAGCAAACAAGCTGTTCATATTTACACTGAATACAGGCATTTCGTTTCATTGCATCACCACATACCCAACCACACCCCAATCTCCCTCCCTCCTAACCAACCACTCCCCATCTCACCCAGTCCCAGCTAGACCGCCCCCCTCCCACTCTCCTGTCCTCCCTCCTTCCCTCTCTCCCTCCCTCCCTCCCTTCCTCACACACACACACACACACACACACACACACACACACACACACACACACACACACACACACACACAATCTGTGGTATCCGGTCAGCTGAGTCTGTCTCATGGTTAGCCACGGAAAGCATTGGGAGTGTTAGGAGTTGGAGGGGAGTGGATACAAGAGGCTCTGTCGAGCTGCAGAGGATGTTCAGGTCCCTGGTGGAGCTTCAGAGAGCTACGGTCCGGTCCCGCTCCAGCCCAGAGCTGCGTGTCTAGAGGTTGTCCCCAGGCTGGTACTGTGGCTCGGTGGCTGTGAAGTAGTCCTCCAGGAAGGCCTGCAGGTACTCAAAGGTGGGCCTCTCCTCGGCATCCTTCTTCCAGCACTGTACCATGAGCTCGTGGAGGGAGATGGGGCAGTCCTGGGGGCAGGGCATCCGGTATCCTCGCTCCACCTGCTCCAACACCTCCCGGTTGTTCATCCCTACATGCACACACACACACGCGCACGCACACACGCGCGCACGCACGCACGCACGCACACAGAAATAGACATACAGATATGCTCATTAACTACACAACAGGCTTTCAAAGTGATCAATGAAAAAGTTCAGTGACAGAGATCTATTGCCTCTAAAGCAAAGACATTAAGCGTCAACTCTGATAAGAGAACACCCAGACCAGGGGAAAGCTTTTATGTGTTACCAATTTCATTACAACCAGGGGCTGTTTAAAAAGCTTACTATTCTTTTGCGTAGCTAAAGAGATGCAGCCACAAAGTCAACAAGGCATGTGGAGAGAGTGCCTGGAGCTGTTATTCCCTTAGCCCCAGGTCTGCCATCATAGCGTGCAAACTCTCCCTCTACTCTCACTACCTCACACACCAGCCCAGCCCAGCCCAGTGTAGCGTGGCCAACTTGGACAAACGTGTTCCCCCTCCCTCCCTCCCTCCGTCTCTCTGTAAGGCTTCTCTCAGTCGACTCCCTGCCCTAGATCACCCCTCTCGCGGGGCCAGCATTTGGATTAACAGTTCGAAATCTCAGATTCTGGAAGGAATACTCAGTAGCTCACATGTGGTTAAAGACACCTTTTTTCCATTAACGTGAACAGCAAGAGCTGCCTTCCCCTTGTTATATAAGTTCCTGTGGTGGTATGCACTGGACTGGCACCATAGTCCGTTGCCCACTCACAACATCAGGCAGTCTGAACCCAAGTAGAGTTCCTCCATTGGGTCCCTGTCTGATGGCTCCTCACACCCCATGTACAGTAGTGCACGCTACTTTTGATCACAGCCCTACAGGTCATGGCTGTACAGCGGCGTTCCGCGCAGGACAACCGCTGACTCCGGTCATTTGACCTGTGAACCCTCCTCACCGGGGTAAGGGACCCGTCCCTTGGTGACCAGCTCTGTGAGCAGGATGCCGAACGACCAGACGTCCGACTTGATAGTGAACTTCCCGTACAGCGCAGCCTCCGGGGCCGTCCATTTAATGGGGAACTTAGCGCCTGGTGGAGGGAGGGAGGGAGAGAGAGAGGGAGGGAGAGAGAGAGGAGTGAACGATGTGGCTACCTGTGATCTCTCATGGATTTGACAAGATGACCTCCTCTGGGCTAATCAACATTAGACATGGTATTGTAATCTCTAGATCTGGGACCGTCTCTGGTGTCTCTCCTACAGTCTGTCGTACGGGGATGCGATCACATGTCGGCACTAGGGCCACACAATTAACCGAAATATGATCGAAATTGATCGAATATTGACATATAAATTATCCAAATCACCAACGTACGTGATTTTCAGCTCCAAAAAAGGTGAACAAGTGCCACACTTCACGCGAGGCGACGGGCACGCATCGTACGTCCCTAACTGTTTTTCTTGCGGGTGCCGTCGGTGTTTTTGTAGATTACTTAAATACCTGAACTCATTTTGTTTAAATACTTGATGTTTTTTCAGTGTTAGTTTGAGTTAACACTGCAACTGCTAGCAAAGACGTCTGCTTCAAGTTAGCGAGTGGCACCAAGATATTGTCCCACATTCACAACAGCATGGTTATTAAAAGTTTCGGCTTCAATGTCGGTGCCTAGAAACAAACTTAATATGGGAGAAAATATACTTCAAGGGTTGAGAAATTTTGCCTAACTAGCTATGGCGACGGCATGAACGCTGCAAACGCCACTGCATTAAATGAGCAGTTAAACGAATAGTTTGACACAGGCTGCACCTTTAAATTGGTAATAAGTGTAAAATAGAAAGTTTTAACGCGATTTGTATTCAGTTTAATAGCACATTATGTAGGCCTTGATCTCTTTTTTAAGTGAAATTATCTACGCTGTTTACATCCCTGTTTGAAAATCGCAAATCATAACCGTAATTGCAATATTTGTCAAAGAAATTGCGATTCAATATTTTATCCAAATCCCTAGTCGGGACTGGGTGTGAACAGAGCCATTAACGTCGTGTCCGGCTATGAGGCCAACAGTGAGCCCTGTCTGGGATGACCTCTCTTCATGCAATCCTTAGTGTTGGTGCTACTGAACGAGTGTGTGTGTGTCTGTGTGACCTCACCTTGCCGTGCGGTGTACTCATTGTCCTCGATCAGCCTGGCTAAACCGAAGTCAGCAATCTTACACACCAGGTTGTCCCCGACCAAGATGTTGGCTGAGCGCAGATCTCTGTGAATGTAGTTCATCCTCTCGATGTATGCCATTCCAGCCGCCACCTGGAAACACACACACGCACACACGTTTAATTTTGTATTCATTTCTAAATATGGAACCCCAATTTTCTCCCCTCCTAATTTCACAATGTCCAATTTCCGATTATGGCCTTGCCTGGAAAATCGAGGATTCAAACCTGACCACAGTCTGTACTGTGAGGTATAGATTTTTGACCACTCTACCTAAAAGGTATAGATTTAGAACACTGTACTGTGAGGTATAGATTTAGAACACTGTACTGTGAGGTACAGATTTAGAACTCTGTACTGTGAGGTATAGATTTAGAACACTACTGTGAAGTATAGATTTGGGACACTGTACTGTGAGGTATAGATTTAGACCACTCAACTAAAAGGTATAGATTTAGAATGCAGTACTGTGAGGTATAGATTTAGAACACTTTACTGTGAGGTATAGATTTAGAACACTGTACTGTGAGGTATAGATTTAGACCACTCTAATAAGGTATAGATTTAGAACACAGTACTGTGAGGTATAGATTTAGAACACAGTACTGTGAGGAATAGATTTAGAACACTGTACTGTGAGGCATATATTTAGAACACTGTACTGTGAAGTATAGATTTAGACCACTCTATTAAAAGGTATAGATATAGAACGCTACTGTGAGGTATAGATTTAGAACACTGTACTGCGAGGTATAGATTTAGAACACTGTACTATGAGGTATAGATTTAGAACTCTGTACTGTGAGGTATAGATTTAGAACACTGTACTATGAGGTATAGATTTAGAACACTCTACTATGAGGTATAGATTTAGAACACTGTACTACGAGGTATAGATTTAGAACTCTGTACTGTGAGGTATAGATTTAGAACACTGTACCATGAGGTATAGATTTAGAACACTGTACTACGAGGTATAGATTTAGAACTCTGTACTGTGAGGTATAGATTTAGAACACTGTACTATGAGGTATAGATTTAGAACACTCTACTAAAAGGTATAGATATAGAACGCTACTGTGAGGTATAGAATTAGAACTCTGTACTATGAGGTATAGATTTAGAACACTGTACTATGAGGTATAGATTTAGAACTCTGTATTGTGAGGTATAGATTTAGAACTCTGTATTGTGAGGTATAGATTTAGAACACTGTACTGTGAGGTATAGATTTAGAACTCTGTACTGTGAGGTATAGATTTAGAACACTGTACTATGAGGTATAGATTTAGAAACACTACTAAAAGGTGTAGATTTAGAACACTGTACTGTGAGGTATGGCTTTAGAACACTGTACTGTGAGGTATAGAATTAGAACTCTGTACTATGAGGTATAGATTTAGAACACTGTACTATGAGGTATAGATTTAGAACTCTGTATTGTGAGGTATAGATTTAGAACACTGTACTGTGAGGTATGGATTTAGAACACTGTATTGTGAG
The DNA here is from genome assembly GCA_016801175.1 of Esox masquinongy. Taxonomy (NCBI): domain Eukaryota; kingdom Metazoa; phylum Chordata; class Actinopteri; order Esociformes; family Esocidae; genus Esox; species Esox masquinongy. Next base: position 47,257 of record JACXGI010002178.1, read on the forward strand.
GTATATATTTAGAACTCTGTACTGTGAGGTATAGATTTAGAACACTGTACTATGAGGTATAGATTTAGAACACTACTAAAAGGTGTAGATTTAGAACACTGTACTGTGAGGTATGGATTTAGAACACTGTACTGTGAGGTATAGAATTAGAACTCTGTACTATGAGGTATAGATTTAGAACACTGTACTATGAGGTATAGATTTAGAACTCTGTATTGTGAGGTATAGATTTAGAACTCTGTATTGTGAGGTATAGATTTAGAACACTGTACTGTGAGGTATATATTTAGAACTCTGTATTGTGAGGTATAGATTTAGAACTCTGTACTATGAGGTATAGATTTAGAACACTGTACTATGAGGTATAGATTTAGAACACTCTACTAAAAGGTGTAGATTTAGAACTCTGTACTAAAAGGTGTAGATTTAGAACACTGTACTGTGAGGTATAGATTTAGAACTCTGTACTGTGAGGTATAGATTTAGACCACTGTACAGTGAGGTATAGATTTAGACCACTCTACTAAAACCTATAGATTTAGAACACTGTACTTACTACGAGGTATAGACGTAGACCACTGTACTGTGAGGCATAGATTTAGAACTCTGTACTGTGAGGTATAGATTTAGAACACTGTACTATGAGGTATAGATTTAGAACACTCTACTAAAAGGTGTAGATTTAGAACACTGTACTGTGAGGTATAGATTTAGAACTCTGTACTGTGAGGTATAGATTTAGACCACCGTACAGTGAGGTATAGATTTAGACCACCGTACAGTGAGGTATAGATTTAGACCACCGTACAGTGAGGTATAGATTTAGACCACCGTACAGTGAGGTATAGATTTAGACCACTGTACAGTGAGGTATAGATTTAGACCACTCTACTAAAACCTATAGATTTAGAACACTGTACTTACTACGAGGTATAGACGTAGACCACTGTACTGTGAGGCATAGATTTAGACAACTATATTTCGAGGCATACATTTAGATCACTCTACTGTGAGGCAGTGACTTATTCCACTGTGCTACTCGGGAGCCCAAGACACATTGTCTTAGTTCCAGACAGACAACCTCACTCAGGGATACAGGGCTGCCCTGACGTCTCAGAAGTCGTTGAGGTAACACAGAGGTTATATGAACACAGACCTGAGTAAGACATGTTGATCTGGGCTTACCTGGGCTGCCATGTCAACCAGATTGGGCAGCTTTAGTCCTCGTCCCTCCCCGTCCTTCAGGAAATCCAGGAGGCTTCCTAAACAACGAGATATGTATCTGTTGTCAGAACACACATTTTAAACACAACAGATCTTTATTGAAACAGCCTGCTTAACGACAGTTTATAATCTGACCTACATAGGGATTTCTTCCAAGCATGCCAAAAACAATGATCACATCAAAGTTTCCATCCAGGGGCTTTTCCACACTTAATATGCATTCACAGATCTGAAGCTCTTTGTTGTAGTGCTCAACTGCTTGTAAATGTAAGCCAGTTGGGGGACTGTGTCATGGTTATATAAAGGCCCTCATTACTGTCACTACAGAAAACACTTTTCCAGAGCTCCCAAAACTACACGGCAACGAAACAGGTCTCTACAAAGTCTATCTAAATCGGCCTGCGCAGTGAGTTCTGGGTCGAAGTTACAGCACAATGTCAAGAACGCTTGAGTGCTAGTGTCAAATGTCTCCATGGAATCATCGCAGAGTACGTGGACAAAGGTATTGTATCGTGTGTGTGTGTGTGCTTTTGTGTGTTGTGTTTTTGTCCTTCACAACATGTAGTCTATGTAAGTTTATGCGTGTGTGTGTTTGCCTCTATGTGTGTGTGTGTGTTTGCCACTATGTGTGTGTGTGTGTTTGCCACTATGTGTGCATGCGTCCATTCCTGTTTCTGTGAGTGACACTACCTTTGCCCATGTACTCAGTGACGATGTAGATGGGTTCCTCAGACACCACAGCATACAGCTGCACCAGCTTGTCATGGCGGAGCTTCTTCATGATCTGGGCTTCCTCCAGGAAGGACTCAGGAGACATGGTGCCTGGCTTCAGGGTCTTCACCGCCACCTTAGTGGTACCGTTCCACGTTCCTGTTCCACCAACAGAAAGGTATTAGTACAGTCATCAGTACTCTGGGTGCCAGTTTACTAGACACAGTTTAAGATTCGTCTTGGACTTAATAAGTTATTTTACTGGATATTCTCCTGTTCTCCATTAAGCTTGCTTTCAAGTCCATGACTAGGCTTAATCTGGATCTGGAAAACTCCACTGATGTATACATCATGCAACAAAGCAAGACGTGACCCCATTTTGTTGTGAATTAAATTAATGTAGATGCGTATAATCTAGTATCATTTTTAAATCTAAAAACAAAATGGAGGGACAAGTAATGCTTCAAAATACAAACCACACGGCATGCGACACAAATGGACACTGAAGTCTGCTTGCCTTTAATTCAGATGTACAAAAGGGAATGCGCCTGACATTTACGATGACCTCTCATTTCGAATGGCTTTGAAAGCCTTGGGAGGGATCTGGCAGGGTTTTAAACCCCCTAATATACCGAGGCAGGAAAGGATAATCCTCTGTAGGATGATTAACAAAAGCAATGGCCCTGTTAGTAAGCCTCTGCCTGGCATTGTACCAGTTACTGTACTGGTAGCATGGGGTGAACATGCTGCTGTTCTCTACAGTATATCAACACTTGACCCTTTGTGTCAGCAAACACGTCGTAAAACACTGAACATTCGAAAGTAGGTTATTCTTCATAAGGATATTTAGCTGGAACTCTGTCCCAAACTGCACCCTATTCCCGGTATGCTGGACTGAGTGAGCCACTATGGGGAATAGGGTGACATCTGGGATCAGCTGTGACCTAAAGGCAAGACAGACCTCAAGTCAGTCAGGGATACTTGGGCTCCACACGCGCTTCTATTGCGCTGGGTTTTGAGTGGGGTTCACATCTGAGAGGGCGACTGTAAATCCTGGAGAGCGGAATTGATTGGTGACACAGCTGTGGCCGCTGGGACTCGTCAGCAATTTCGGGGGCCTGACGCCGTGCGGTGTCTGTGCTGATGTCACCCGCTCTGAGGTAATGGGATATCGGGGGACTGGGTGTCACTGGCAGCAGGGTTGTGGGGCTGGGAGAGCAGCTGGGACTAGCCCCAACCTAAACCCCCCAAAACAGCACGTCCACATTTTCCGACAGCATTGGACACACTTCTGATCTAAGACTCCGGACTCAAAAGGAGTCGATGTAGCCAGTTCTACACTGGATGCTGAACATTCACGGACTAGTACGATAGTATGTTTAAAAGGTTAAGACTATTGATAAAGGCATTTAAGCCTCAAGTGAAGCATGATAAAATAATACTAGCAAAAATTAAGGGTATCCCGGGAAAAGGATAACTTACATTTTCATTTAACATTGCAATACAACCAGAACCAGCTGTTAAAGGTTTAATTTCATATTTTTAATACTAGACAACTCTGGATGTGATTCAATACAATTCTCCAGGGATGATACAATTCTATGCATTTCGAAATGACTAAATAAATGTTAGTTATCATATTTTCCCCCTGGACACCCCACATTAGAAATGAAAAGAAAACGATGGAACCATTTTGTCCTTACCACACCACACTTCAGCAAAACATCCCGCCCCCAGCTTCACTTGGAACTCAAGTGAGTCCCTGGCGATCTCCCAGTCATCGTGAGCCAGGCCCAGAGTATCAGGGGTGTGGTGCACACACACGCACGTAAAATTAAAGCACAAACCATCCGCACTCTCTACAGGGGAGGGAACAGGGAAGGCAAGGCACACAGGGTTAACTACTAGGGAGAGGAACATGCAAAGAAGGCTGATGGAAGGTGGCCATCTTGAACTGAGAGAGCAGAGTGTGTGGACATCGACAATGAGTTGAATTAATTGTCTTGTTTTTTTGTATGAGGCAAAAGCAAATAAGGACACTCATTTTACTAATAAAGACTCCAAATATATCCCGAATCTTGTTTCTCAGTCTGTTCTATGTCTGATGTCTCTGTGGCTCAGTCATCGAGGCTCTCTTTCATGCAGCCAGTGGCCGGAGGTTTACGGAGGCGAATTTGCCCGTACCCATCCAGACCTCCCCAAACTGCCCATTCCCCAGACGCTTGATGAGCTGCAGCGATTCCCGCGGGATCTCCCACACATCTTTGGTTTTGACGGACAGGTCGGTGAGGCGTGGCATCCCTTTGTGACAAGGCACCACCAAGCGACAGCATAGCCCCGCGGCCCGCTCTGCACAGGCACAAAGATGCGCGCGCGCACACACAGACACACGCACGCACGTGGAGACAAATAGAGAAGGGAGGGTTGAAAAAAAGCAGTTAGTGAAGCACTTTAAAGAGGGCCACACAGAGAGAGAGAGAGAGAGGGAGAGATAAAGAGGGAGAGATAGAGAGGCAGCAAGAGACAGTCGTTTAAGGTGAACTTCCATAGCCGAACGGTTTCAGGTGCATCCAGCGGTGAAATAAACATCACAGCCGCCAATCAATCTGTCCCACTAGATGTACCAGACAGGATCTGTCCCCGGGCCATAGGGTCACGCATGAATCCCACCAATGCCCTCACAGCTACTGTAAATCAAATCACTGAGTGCTGCGCCATCCAGCCCCGTTCCTCCCACTTCGCCGCAGAACGGCACTGGAACTGTGTGGGCTCTCCTAAATCGCACACGCAACTGGAGCTTTTTACCAGCTGCTCCATCTATTCCTTTGACTGTAAGGGATTCAGTAAGGAATTCAAAAGGGAGTTTGTCGAGGCTGCTGCCTGTTTTGTGGACTGGTTGCTTTTAGTTGAAGCTAGCAAGAAGTGATTAGCAAAGGCAGGTCGGGGTCCATGTTCAATGGCCTGTTATAGACGGACTCCATAATGGCTGCACTCTAGCTAATGCATTGTGTGATTCCCAACGCTTTACGATAACGTCTGTAAGTGCTGAGAAATAGCTGGCCTCTCAATCACTCCAATAGAAATGGTTACATGGACAACACCCAATGCGTTGTATAGCGCAAGTATAGGAAAGGAGTCTAAAACATTACATTGGAAATGACAAATTTTGAATTCTGAAGCCATTGTGCTTGTTGAGAATGTTTCCGGATTGAACACAAATTCAATTTAAGAGTGTCTTTATGAGTTTTTGTTATTTTCTTGAATAAATGAGAACAAAAAGAGAGAAGAGGAGAAGCTATCGTGCCTGGTAGCGCAGTGTCCTTTACGATGTGTCATAATGAATAGAGATCACCTTATCCTTCACTCGAACGTGTTTAATTCATCCGCAGGGGGAAGGAGATGTGCTTTCCCACCATCGATTACTATCAGGGCATTGGGCGGTACTTCCGCTTCTACCCCTCTACTACAAATCCCCTGGCTTTGGGACTAGGCCCCCATACTAGGGACCCTGGCTTCCCTCCCCTGGTGACACGGACCAAGCTGTTTGCTTAGGTTGTAAAAATGAGATAAAGGCCCCAGTCTCTCCAGTGGGCGTGATGCTGCAGCCATTAAAGGCCACCTGGGCCTGCTGATCTGGCCAGATATCGATACTGTACTCTCAGTCTCACAGCCATAAAACAGGTCAACACAGCAAACGGGAAAGGTGGTGTTGGACACCACGGCATGGACACACTGTGTTTCAGTTATTAGTCCTGGTTGGCTATTAAGATTATTTACAAAATAATAGTGTAATTTTTTTTAATCCTAGATTGATCCGGTTCGTTTGTTAATATTTGTTTGTTTTATCCCTATTCCCACCCTCCCAATTCTGTCATGTCTTATTCCTCATTAGGCCTTGTCTTCACGGCAGGCGTGGGATGGTCGAAGATCAACCACGTGCTTTGTACAAGCGCGTCTTACCAAGCCGGTCCGATTCTTGCCACGCTGCCTGTTCACCCCTCGTTCTAGCCTTCAGCTCGTCGACGCTATAAATTCACCAACGAAACAACCACGAAGGAGTCACTAGAGAGCGACGTGACAAGGTTTCCCGGCTTGACTATCTGAACCCTGACCTCTGTGAGGCTGTTGTGCTGCGAGAGGCAGAAACTATGCGAGGCAGAGACTATGCGAGGCAGAGGCCACTGTAGCATGTGGAGAGCGGCTGCTAGTTGTCTCTCCGTTAACTGGCTGGAAAAAACGTGGTGGAAAGATGTGCTGATAATATAGAAATGCAACCAAAATAAAACCCCCGAGTGACAGATTGTGTGAAAGGCAACAAGAAGCACAAGCCCTGAAAGAAAACAACAGTGGTTGAGGTAAAATGAGTCATTTAAATGCCACACTTCATGTAATCTGGAATGGCGAATGACGATAAAGGCCACCGAAACAGACAGTTAGTGCACTGTGACACATACATACACAAAAAATCCATACGGTTCATTTCCAATGGGCTAAACATTGATATGTCGTCGTGCTAACTGGAGCACATCACCTTCTCATAGACAGAAACAGACTGAGCAGAGAGACATATATATAGAGGTATTCTTAAAAAGAGAGAGAGCAAGAGGAAGAGGGTGACTGGATGAGAAAAATGGGGAGAAATATAGGAAGCAAAAGAGAGGGACAAAGGAAGAGAGAGTGAAAGACAGAGAGATGTAGAAAGAGAGATTGGTCTCACCATAAGTCACTACCAACTCTCAGTAAGACCAGACTCCATCAGCCCTTCAGGGTCCCCATGTTTCAAACCTCAGACTGGGAGACGTGGCAATCTACACTGTATTTTGCTTTCAATATATGTAATATAGGTTTTTTTTTTTTTTTTTAAAGAATCTTCCTCTCTTCTTTATTAACTTGTCTGTGGCATTTTAAACTTTTTCTGTATTTTTTTCTTCTTTGGGTTGAAAGTGCTGAGCTGTGTATTTGAAGGGTGTGTTAATGGATTACATTCCTCCAGCAAGGCTTCACTCCAGCTGAACTCTATTCCCTTTTCAAATCTTTAAAGCGAGAGCATCACTTTCTATTCCTGCCTCTGAAGACGCCTAAGCAGCGTAAACGTGACTATTCACAGGAAGTGTCAGCATGACGCACTCCGGATCAACCCGCAGAAACCGACGACACGCACAAAAGCCTGTGTAGGATTTCAAATAATCTGATTACGTCAACGTCCCGTCTCCGCCATACCGAACACCAGCAACGCCACAGCCGCTATCACAGCTGCAGTCGCTATAGGAACATCAGTCTCTGACATCTTACAAACACTGCAGTGGCATGTGAACGGTGTGTACCTCGAACTGTATCTACAGCTGTATCTACAGACTACACCCAACTACACCCAAGTCCCGGCACCTCCGTGTAACTTGCAGTGACTCGATGACGCCCAGTAAATGTTGTTATGGCAACAGTGGTGGGTGAACAGTGGACGTGGCGGATGTCTCTCCTACCTGAGTAGTGCTGCACAAGCTGCTGCAGGGTTTCAAACTGAGCTCTGGTGGTGATGTAGTATCCTCCACTGTCCAGTTTACGGATCTTGTAATGCTTGACGTGGTCCCCCTTCACGTCATCCCAGTCCCGTATGGACAGCGAGAAGGCCCCTATGCAGACGGAGAGGGAGGCTAAGTCGTGGAGCAAACGTTCCCTCGCCTCATGCATTAATTACCGTGACGGTAACGGGAAATGGCTCGTAGCACTAACAGATGCAGAAAGAGCCCAGTGTGGGGGGGGGAATGTGAAATGTTGTTTTTATTACGACGTCGCCTCAACCAGTTTTACCCCGGCGGGAGGTTTTTCTAGAACTGGAGGTCGAATAACGGGGTGGCGGGGTCGGGACGGACTGAGATACGAGTGCCCCATCAAAAGTGATTTGAGGGTTTTGAATAACAATAGTTGAATCCTGTTATATGAAATGCTACGGCAACAGTTTTCCAAGTGATCAAACAAACCTTCTGTTGTGGTTCAAACCATGTATTACCAAACTGGCTGCACTTGTAAAGATATTTGAAAATACATCTTTTAAATTATTTTTCACCACCGGTTTGTTGTGAAGGTCAGGTTCTGGTTCAACAAAGCTGTGTCCACCAATTAAAATCAAAAACAATTTACTAGATTTATTCCTGCATCATGATATAATTATTGGTTCTAAACATGTCTTTTTCTTCTGAATTCGGCAGAAGTTCCAACCCATTAATTTTCAACATGGGTAAGTGAAGAAATGTGCAGGGGATTGTGGGAAAGTTAGCGGAGTCAGTCCTACTAGCGGAGCTGAAAAAAATGACATCTTCTTGTACAGAAATGACCTATCCATTTTCACTGACCAAAGTAGAGATGATTGGCGTTAAATAGTTAGATAGACACATTAGCTAATAAGAATACTCCACGTGTGCATGTGGCCACTGAACAAAATGAATCTGTTCTAATTTGGTCCTGGTCTCAATGGCTTAGCGGGGCCACAGTGTTAATCCTGGTGTAGAATTAATTGTGACTAGTGGGTCAAACAAACGACTATAATGAACGAGTCACCCTGGAGTCACCCTGGAAAAACAAGTCATGATGCTCGAGTTTGTTCTCCGGTTTGGAGTGAGGGAACCAGCATGGTGTGTTCTCTCTCATGAACACAGGTGGTCTACTTTTCAAAGTAATTTGTTTGCAAAATCAGATGGAAAACTTCATGACTGTTACTGTTCACGCCAAATTAAAAGGATATTCATTTTTACTTGCGAAAGACACACAGGTCTTTTGGGGGGGAGTTCACGTTACCTTTTGTGGTCTCGCTCTCCCTGATGAGAAAGGTGCCACGGGGGTTTCCAGTAAACAGCAGCTGTCGCTCAGCATCCTTCCTGCCCAGCTTCCCAAAGTACCAGCTACAGAGAGCGGGTTGACACAGGGTCAATTATGAGCGAGGGAAGCCATTTTAAACTATTAAAGTAGAGGGTGTGTGTGTAAAGGGTCGTTTGGCGTACACAGTGGTGGGTCACAGGTTACACCGTGGCTGGTGTAGCCCCTCAGTGTAACACTGTTAATGAGTCAGTGTTAAATATTGGCTATAATAAATAACACCGTAAACAGCCAATGTTGGTAAATTGAGCAACCCTGCTATTCAAACCCTGGCTGTGCTTTAAGGGCCTGTAGCTCCGCCCACTGCCAGGTTTACACACACACACTCTCTGTACTACAACTCGCACATATTCTCTCTGACATCACCGATATCTGAAAACACACCATTCAACTCAATTATCCTTTCACAATTCCACTGTCTTTTATGGTGTCAAAATGTTTTCTTTTTAATGAGCCAGAGAACGTGCCAGCTATGCAGATACACTTAAATCCCAGAACGATTTCATTTCCCCTCTGAACCTTGTCTTGACGGTTAACTGAAGGCTCTGGGAGATGAAGAGGATGAAGAGGCCGCTTGTCTAAAAACCCCATCTCCCTGTTGTCTCCCATCTTTCCCAGAGGGCAGAGAGGGAGAATGAGTTCAGGTCTGATTGGCAAGCGGGAGGGCGTGTGTGTGTGTGTGCGTGCGTGAGTGAGTGACGTGACAAGAGTAGCGTCACTCTGTTGATCAGTGTCTGGTGTGCCGTGTATTCATCTCTGTCAGAGCATCGTCCCATAAAACCCAGCGTGACAGACTGCTACCCACTCCTCAGCTTGGATGGAGTCCACTGGAGCCACGTAATTACTGGGAATGTAGCCATTTCCACCGGTGGTGAGAGAACGAGCATCCCACCAATCCCCTTCACTGAGAGAGGGAGAGAGGGGGAGAGAGAGGGAGGGGGAGAGAGGGTGTGCGTGTGTGAGAGAGCGCAAGATCTGTGCCAGTTCAACAAGGCATAAATTGACGTGGACTTCACTTCCAGAAAAAGGCAAAACCTTATCGTCATATAGTTACAGTCGCAAAGGTTATATCTTTGCAAAATACACACAGTACTTTATTTTCATGACATTGTTAATTATATGCTTGTGGTCTTTGACATGTAGCAAAACATTTGCGAGGATAACACATTTTACATTAAGCGAGAGATTCATACAAGCCTTACAATTCAACTTAAATACAAAGTAGCGTGAAACGCACTGATGAGATACATGCAATTGTGGTCTTATTTGCTGGCAACTTCCGAGAACTATTCTCATGTTCTCCATCAAAGATGTTATCATCACTCTTATTTGGGAAACACAAGAAGGGGCCTATTATGTCAGCTGCTTTAAAAAAAAAACTTGAACCAGTGTGTTCAATAATGCATTTAACATTTGAATACATTGGAAGCAGAACATGCTTCCATATGGCAGCACTATGGTTACAACCAGAGGAAGGTGGGAGGGAGGGAGGGAAGGAGGGAAGGAGAGAAAGCCTTTAAAGGCCTAGTGCCATCCTATATTTCCACAATATGCAGGTGGAATAATACTGTGAAATTGTGAAATTCCCTTTTTAGTTTATGAGCTGTTTGAAAAGATCAGCAGAAATGTCAGCCTGTTATACTGGGATGGAATGATGGAGTGTATGGTTACATCAGCAGGAAGTACATTTGCTAATTAATCAATTTGATAGAGTTTGAACCTCTCAGCCAATAACAGTTTAGACAACTCCCACACAGTTCCTGCAAAAGAGAAATTGCCCATTGCTAAAAAGCCTTTTTTGGGACCATTTTAAGTGAAAACAATCCCAGTAATGGACTAAATTGCTAGAAAAGGGCATCACTTGGCCTGCATGCTGATGCCATATTACTGACTCATGTCCTTGATCTCCAACTTGAACCACTGCCACTCCTATATCCCCTCCCTCCTTCCCTCTTTTACATCACTCTCTCTTACACTTTATCTTTTTTTTTCTCCACTTCCTGAAACTTCTTCCAGCACCCACCCCTTTAGCCTGCATCTCATGGGTAATCCCTCAGTGTCCCTCTTCCTGTAATCCGCAGTAGCCCAAAACTCCTCATCTCCTCCCCAGCCTCCTCTGTGTTTTAACCTCCTTTCCTGCTGTTCCTTGAGTTCACCAAACACATGGTGACATTACAGGTATAGCCCTGTATGGGTTCTGCCTCAAGGGGTGGCCCATTGGAGTGGCCTGTAGGTTGTACCATGAACACACACACTAACACACTCCCACTGGTCCTCGTGAACTTTATCTCCCAAACATGTAGAAGCGCTCCGCACACTGTTTACTGCTCTGTGAATGGAAGAGGGACGAGGAGGAGGGGATAGCAGCGGTGGGATAGCAAGAGCTTGTCTTTCATTTGTCCTGAATAAAAACATGACGGGGAGCGCCTGGGGACAACATCACAGGCTGAAACAGGGCCAGTTTCCTTTGTTCGGAGAGCAGAATGGGGGTTCCCTCTGGAGGGCTACAATGTTCCAACACGCTAACCCAGCTGGAGGGAGGGGCTGCTGGGTGGAGGAGAGACTGGTGGGTGGAGGAGAGACTGGGGGGTGGAGGGAGACTGCTGGGTGGAGGAAAGACTGCTGGGTGGAGGGGAGAGAGACTAGAAGGGCCCAAGTCTGTTAATCCACCACTTCTCTCCTCTTAAACAAAACCAACTTGGCTACGGTAAAGACAGAAAACAACAACATGGGTGAACCAACCAAGACAGAACCAGCCGCCTCCAGAATTACTGCACTGTAACTAGCTTCCCTCCCTGTGGTGACGTCTGTGAAAGCATGATGAGGGGGTGGATTGTGTTGACAGACTGGAGTCACATTGGCACCCACTACGGCACACTGTTCAGAGGTGAAATCTGCCCGAAAACATAACTTACCCACCATTAAGTCTTCAACCACCGGACCAAAAGAAATCTGAGCTATTTCCTGACTTTTTATGAGGTAGTAAAAAAGAGGGCCGTTGTACGATGTGCCGCCTATATTTATTCCAGAGATCAAACATATACTCCCTAACAGTCAGACTCCATTATAATAAACACTTGAGTCTGGAATTGATCCTTGTAACTTGTTCGATTAATTCACAGAGCGCAGCGCTTCCTGGAGAAGATGCCAACACAAAACAACAGTCCCTTCTGTCGCTGTTCTGTGCCCAGCGTGGCCACCGGAGTCCCAGGGCTGCTCACGTGAACCATGCCTGAAACGGCATCTGGCATGTAGGCCTGACTCTGTGTCTGTCGGCTTGTTTGTGTGTCAGCCTGGGCCGAGTAGGAGAGACTGCGACTGGCCAGTTCCCCCTCTCTCCAGCAGGGGGCAGTGTTCCAAGCTGCAACAGAGCCTGGGTGCTGCCAAGAAGCAGGGAAAAGGAAAGGAGCAGTGGGCGTGGGCAGACGGACGGAGGATGACGGAGGGCTGAGGCTGCAACTCTGTCTGGCCACGGCACAGGAGGAGGGGAACATGGGACGAGGAGGAGATGAGGAAGTCCATAATAGAGGTGTTTTCCTGCTTGTGATCTAGATGGGAGGGCACTGGGTTGACGAGACACTGGGGTATGGGGAGGAGCCCTTACACAGGATGTCAGCTGGTAAAACAGTATGGATGGGTGTAGATCCTGGTAAAACAATATGAATGGGTGTAGATCCTTGTAAAACAGTATGAATGGGTGTAGATCCTGGTAAAACATTATGAATGAGTGTAGATCCCGCTAAAACAGCATGAATGGGTGTAGATCCTTGTAAAACAGTATGAATGGGTGTAGATCCTTGTAAAACAGTATGAATGGGTGTAGATCCTGGTAAAACACTACGAATGGGTGTAGATCCTGGGAAAACAGTATAAATGGGTTTAAATCCTGGGAAAACAGTATAAATGGGTGTAGATCCTGGTGCACAGAGGGGACAATGTGCTGCCAGGACTATAGGTTGAACGACCACAGAAACTGGGAGACACACAGTCCCATCCCAGGCCAGTAAGATCTAACATACAGTTTGTCACACTGCTGTGGGTAAGTCCTGCTGAGAAGAAGTCTCCAATGAAGGAAAATCCCCATCTACCAGAGCTCAGGGCAGCATGTCTAAAATATTGACAGGCTGGTATAAGACAGTATTGCTGACAGAGGGGTAATAGTACCCAACTTGGCAGTAGAGTATGAACAGGAAATAGGGTGGCAGCACTTCGTGTCAGACAGCCTACCAGCGGAGTCTACAGCAGGGCCAACTGAAGAACAACACAGAACCGTTCCACATCACCCACCGCAAACTTAAGACCCCTGCCTGCTCCACCCAGTTTAAATGTGGACTCAACCACTTCTGTTCATTCGTGTGTGGACCATTTAAAATAGAACTGCTGTCCCAGCCATTCCGTCGCACATTAACCAGTCAAAATAGCTAAAAAAAATTGTTTTATATGATATTTAAATGACCATAAACCGGTCTATTACCCCCACCCAGTAAATGTGATGAGTGATGAGCAGGTGTACTGTGCTATACTTACGTGCTGTTGATAATCTGAAACTTCTCCCCTTTCCTGAAGCTCAGGTCATCCTCTGTCCGTGCCTCATAGTCGTAAAGTGCCACGAAGAGGGTGACTCCTGGTGAGAGAAACACCCAGCGTCAGCACTCACAGGATTAGGGTGAGCAGGAAAGGAACCTGAGTTTTAAAAGACTAACTAAACTGACAGACGATGGAAGGGAGGGTGGTTGCACTGTTTTTATACACTGCAGCCACTCGTGGATGAGATAATCTTCAGTGATTATCTTGTGTATGTATTTTATTATGAATGAGTAGTTGTGAAAAAGTTTAAAAGTACACAAACACCAAACCCCCAAGACATGCTAACCTCTCACCATTAACAAAAACAGGAGACATGCTAACCTCTCACCATTAACAATAACAGGAGAGGCGTGCTAAACTCTCACATTAACAATAACAGGAGAGACATGCTAATGTCTCAACATTATGAAAAAACAGGAGAGATGTGCTAACTTCTCACCATTAGAGACATGCTAACCTCTCACAATTAACTATAACAGGAGAAACATGCTAACCTTTCACCATTAACTACAACTGGAGAGACATGCTACCCTCTCACCCTTAACAATAACAGGAGAGACGTGATAACCTCTCAACATTAACAGGAAAGACATGCTAACCTCTCACCATTAACAATAACAGTACAGACATTCTAACCTCTCACAATAAACTATAACAGAAGAGCTAAGCTAACCTCTCATCCTTAACAATAACAGGAGAGCCATGCTAACCTCTCATGCTTAACAATAACAGGAGAGACATGCTAACCTCTCATCCTTAACAATAACAGGAGAGCCATGCTAACCTCTCATCCTTAACAATAACAGGAGAGCCATGCTAACCTCTCATGCTTAACAATAACAGGAGAGCCATGCTAACCTCTCATGCTTAACAATAACAGGAGAGACATGCTAACCTCTCATCCTTAACAATAACAGGAGAGCCATGCTAACCTCTCATCCTTAACAATAACAGGTGAGACATGTTAAACTCTCACCATTGACTGTAACGGGAGAGACATGCTAACCTCTCACTATTAACAGTAATTGAAGAGACATGTTAACCTCTCACTATTAACAGTAATTGAAGAGACATGCTAACCTCTCACTATAAACAATAACAGAAAAGATTGGAAGTAGGCTGGGTATGACATGTATGTCTCTAACTTTCTTAATTATAATAATTCATGATTCATTCCATTATCAAGCAAAGTGTTTAGACAGTTTAACAATAAAATAACATTCCCATTAGACAGAATATAATCTGAAATACAATCACAATTAACTGTAAATTGTTCCCTGATAATTGTTCCCTGACAGAAAATAATTTATTACCACAATTTTATTAAAAAATGTCAAAACTAAAGTGCCAGTATATAGAGCCCAAACAACAAAGAAAGTTCCATTCCAAATAATTTTCAGCTCAGTGTATTCAGTACGTAATCTGTTTAGGACATAACACGTTATAGAATAATCTAGTCAAATAGGAAAACTTTCTCCAGATTAGAGAGAGACAACCATAACAGCCTAGAGTCCCTGGGGAAGCATCTAAAGGATCGAGACAGACCACAGGCCTGCCAAGTGTCCAGGGATAGACCGCCGTGTGGCTAGGATGCGTTACCACAAGTCTAAACAGCTATCATTGGCTATGTTAACAAGGCAGCCCAATTTACACTAATTAGTCCTTTGACCAATCAGATCAGCTTTGAAAAATATCTGGTGTGAAAAAAAATAGCTGGTGTGTCCCACACTTCTAGTGGTATCGACACAAGCGAGCCTGGCCCAGTGCTGCTCTACTGAAGCCTAGCAGTTCCCTCACAGTCGCACGCAATCAGTCTGGGATATCAAAAACCATTCAAATGAACGCCTAACATCTATGAATCAAAAAGGCAATGAAGATGGCTGTGAGTGGGTCGGAACCAGGAACATCCCAAGGCATGATGTCACAATGTTGACATCCTAACGCGGGCTGACCTGACCTATACTTCTGCCGCATGAACGTGGTCCGAGGACCTATCTGATTGGTTTCTACTGGCTAAAGGTCCAGTAGACCTCGATTGAACGCGCAGTTGAATGGGGTGTGTTCGCATACTACAAAAACACGAGGGGGGGAAATCTATAGCATTACCCTGGGCCAAAGAGAGGTGTGCAAACTTCTGACCAATCACATTATGCAAACTTCTGACCAATCACATTATGCAAACTTCTGACCAGTCACATTATGCAAACTTCTGACCAATCACATTATGCAAACTTAAGCGAAATAAAAGAAGGCTAGAAAATAAATCATGTTCGAGAAAACACCGTATGTCAAAGCACAAACCCCCTCAAAACAAAACTCATTTACACAATCTGTGCAAAAATAGTGACCATGCAGCCACTTTCAAGTGGAAGTATAAATTAAGCTTTAGTGTGTTCTTTTTTTCGTCAAGGCCCATCTACTTTCGCCTCATTGTCACTTTTACCTGAGGTCACTTCAAAGCCAAGACCCCTGTGATTGGCGGTAGAGGAGAGGTACTGTGGAAATGAAGAGCCTGTGCTTTGAGAGCAAGGCCCTTGGGGGTAACAACAGAGAGGAACAGGCTCCTGCCTTTCACATGACACAGAACAGAAGGAGCCAGAGGAAGAAAGAGGGAGTGAGAGACAGAAAGCGAAAGAGAGGGGGGGGTGCATACGAAGTAAAAAAAAAGAAAAGAAACACTAAGGGCTTTTGAGAGCTACACCTCAGATGCATCTAGCTGTCCCAGCAGTCACGGCGTGCTTCACATCTGCAACAGTAACCACATTTGCACCATTTACAAGAAACCCCCAGAGCAAGTAACAAAAGATCAGCAAGAGCCAGGATTTGGCTTAGCAAAGGTTTATTATTAACTGATCTGAAGCTCATCCATTCAGGAAGATAAGGTCATGGGACACAGCACAGTAGCTGTGAATCCCTATTTTGGCTATTAGCTAAGTGCGTATAGATCAAATGACTGCCGATAGGATATCACTATAAGTACTCTGTATAGTTAGCTAGAGAAAACAGTACCATAATTGTGTCAGTAAAGTGGTCCCGTGTTCGGTAGAGTGCTTCCAATGCCAGAGGGTGTGGGTTCGATTCCCACTGGGGCCAGAACGAGACACAGAAATATAAAAACATGGTGCATCTACTACCACGAGTTGCTCTGGATAAGAGCGGCTGCTAAATGACATAAATCCAAATGTTTAGACAGTGTATCAAAGTTCCCCGCTAGGAGGAAATGAAAAGGTTAAACCATCTGGCTCCCTGCGATTTGGATTATTTTGGGACAGAAATAATCCACACTTTGAGGAAAGCTGTGCTAGCTGAGTGGGAATGCAGAGTTCCTCTTGTAGCAGAACAGGCTCAGTGAAACAAGGATATCCTGAGTGGGAATATTCCCCATGTAAACCACGAAACAAAGGGCTGTGCAAGAGCCAAGACGGACTTTCCGACAGAGAGCTCGGGACAGGGCCCAGAGGTCAAACGGGTCAGGGGAAGTCAGGAGGGAGGTCAAAGGGGAATGTTTAGACAACCCTACCTGTTCCTCCACGGGTGCGCAGGGTCCCTGTGTTGGATGAGGTACTGACCCCTCCGAAGACGGTCATCCCTTGGCTGACGGGCGACTGGAAGTTGTTAAAGTTGGGGATGGCAGTGACCCCGAAATTGGGGTAGTGTTGATGCTGTGGTGTCGGGTCGGCTCCATAGCGATACCCCGCAGCACTCTGGGAGATACTAGTGTCTCGGTCGTCTGTGAGTTTTGTTGCTTCTTTATCCTTGCATTGCACACAGCCCATTATCTATATTCTGTAAAGAGAAATAAAGAGAGAGAGGGAGAGAAAGGGCAGAGAAGAGGGAGAGAGCAATGGAAAGATGTAAAGGGAGGGAGAGAAAGGGACAGAGAGAAGGAGAGAGCGGGGCAGAGAGTGGAGGGAGAAGGGAGATTATGAACTTGACTGTAAATCAATAGTACATCCAGTCTGCTATTTTTTAATGAAGGTTAAGGGGAATGAGTAGCCGTAATACATGATATAGAAGAGCACTTTAACATTGTTCTGGGTTTGCTTTCTGTCAGATGACATGTCCTTGCATTCTTTGAGTGATTGTGTAATGTCTTAGAAAAATCTGGTCATCTGGATTGAAGAAACGCAGTCTATTAAAAAGCATACTGATAGTCAAGAAGTGGAAAATCACATGGGGTTCTTTAGAAATACAACAGGTCTCTTGCTAAATAACAGGAAGCAGATCATCCAGTCAACATTCCCGCTGGTCAGGGAAGCACAGTCCATACACGAAACCAGTGGATGAAGTTTATTACAGCGCAGACATTATGGAGCAGGTTCAGCTCTCAGCACTGCATTCAGAATCATAATGAGAAGTCTAGTAGATTGCTCCAGTGCTCTCTCTTGTTAAAAAGAGTTTCCTGCAACTCTTCTCGATTTAAGATTTTACTCCTGGTAACTCCTGGGCATATTGAGGATCTCACTTCTGAGGAATCAGATTACTCTCGAACGACTTGCAGGGTGTGAAGCTCTCAGCGGACATATAAAAGGTGCGCTGAGAGCTTCACACCCTGACACACACATGCTCGCACACTTGCATACGCACTCACAGACACACAGACACACACACAGACACAAACACAGCTCCGGATGACTCACACACAAACACAGTCTTTCACGGTCCGGGGAATAGACACACATTGTGATTCACACTGGGCTTGGGGACAGGGGACCCATGGAGCACGGGTCACAGGGGCATTCAGTCATCGATTATTCCACGGGGAACATTACCGCCCGCATCGACCGGCGAGTCCGATGGTCAACAGCCAATGGGAGGACTGGGTGCGCAGGGTGGAGCCCCTATAAGCGAAAGATTGTTGATATTTTTCCAGTGGGACATCTCTATGGGAACAACACCCAAAGGATTTGGGAGGGTTGAAGATTGTGCTATGCTTTTCTCATCGGCATTTGGGCAAAGGCATTCCATTTTCCCCCCACACGGTAAGGTGGGCCGATACACGTGAGGGCACACGTGCTGCCCTGAACACCTACGTTATTTTTGCTTGAGCCAAGTCACAAGAGAGAGTTGCTAAAACGTGATGAGATCGGGAAATCCTACCGACGGTGCCTCCCCATGATGCTGGCCAATTTGCTTTGTCCATGGGGATTTACCCATGTATGTGGTGGTCAGCTTGGTGCTATGAAGGAGTGTCTTAGATCACTGCGCCACCTGGGAGACCAGTTTAGTGTACTTTTATGGTATAATCTTTTAAGGGCTTCAAATAAAGTAAATACACATACAAAAAGAAAACATTTGAAAGTGCCTTCAGTAGAGACTGTTTATGCCTGAATAGCAATGTTATTTGCACTGTCAAAATGAAACTGTAGAAAGTTTATCAACTGGCAACTAGAGCTACATTTCTGTGGTGGCAGGAAACATTTCCAATCATCCTCCGAGAATGAATGTCAACACATTATCAGCCTGCAAAAGAAACGTGAAAATAATACTGCTATTGTTGTTATTATAGCACTGAGGAGACAAACAGACTGTGAATTGCAGTGTTACCGTGGAGACAGACTGCCGATCTAGCCCTCAGCTGAAGCCACGGGCTGTCCTCAGACGTCATTAGACAATGTTCGGGATCTCAATAAGAGCCCTGTTTCTCTGCTATCTCACTCCATTTCTCTCTCACCCTCTTTACTCGATCTCTTACTCACTCTCCCTCCCTTGTCTCTCTCTTTTTCCAAGTGTCTTTTAGCTTTTCCATGTCTTCGGAGAGAAGCAGGAAGCGCGTCCTGCAGCAGTCACTAAAGACACAGGCAGCGAGAGGGAATGTGGCCCAACACGAGAAAAACGAGGCCCAGATTATATAAAGAATCACCAAAAGGAAGCCTTCCTGCTCTCCATCTATCAGCAGAGCAGCAGCACAAAAGCCAGCCACACCCCATGGCCCAGACACTTCCCACATCATCACTAACTGACCACTGGGCCAATGGAGCGAGACAGAGGGAGAAATAGAGAGATAGGTATGAGAGAGGGTGAGTGAAACAGAGATGGAGAGATACATAGAGAGAGAGATAGATACATGGATGGGGATTGATAGCTTCTGAAAGTTCAAACAACTGAACACTTCACGTATCTGTAGTTTAAGGCAGAGCCCAGCCAGATAGAGTATAAAGACATCCTCTGTGACATTGTCCAACCTCATTATACTATGTAACATAGAGTCTGACAGAGCATTGTCTCTGCCCTCTGACTGTGACCTGGCAACCAATGAATCTCTGGCTCCAAAAGACAGCGTGCAAATGCCACAGTGACTCAAGACTGCGCTAACTCTGTAATCCAACACAACAAGCCCTGAGTGGGACTAGAAATCTGATAGCAGCTGTGGTCACAGGTACATTCCACAGCATCTTTAATTACCTAGCTAACCCGGCTTATAGGCCAGTGTGTGAGCATAACGTCAATACTAAAGGGTTAGCCTAAAAGGGGGACCATTCGCATAGTCCAGGTAGCCACTGAGGAATCATTTTGCATGTTTAACAGTCTTATGACTTGGGGGTAGAAGCTGTACAGGGTCTGATCGGTTCTAGACATGATGCGCTGGTACTCGTCGCGATACCAACTATGCGGCAGTATAGAGAACATGTTGGACTATGTTTACGGACTTCCTCTGACACTGCCTGGCATTCCTGGGCACAGGTCAGTACAAAACCTGTTGGGTTCAGAGACTGTAACTGAACGTTGATCTGTTAATAAGTCCTGCATTAGCCATGGAGAGCAAGGGCACGCAGTCACCCAGAACAGCAGGCTTCACTGTCAGTTGCCTCGTAGCGTGCGTGGAGGGCATTTAGCTTGTCTTGTGGAAGGGCTTCGCCAGGCAGCTCGTGGCTGGGTTTCCCTTTGTTCTGCTGCCTCAGAACACCGCTGCAGCCCAGAGACTGGATCAGTTTCTGGACCCCGACATTTGCTGTATTGATCTCTGTTAGGTGGTCAGAGTGCTTGGCGTTGCGGGTGACGTTCAAGTAATCTGCTGTGGGCTGCTGTTCGCTTAACCCAGTCAAAGCTGCCTTGGATAACAGCACAAAGTATTATCGGTGATTCCAATGGAGCCGGTCGGAATAGATTGCTGCTGTGTAGATGATGGGAGCCACTGAGAGCAGCAAGCACTCATGCTGGTGTACGCACGCACGCGCACACACACACACACACACACACACACACACACACACGTGTACTGCTGCATTCACACGCACACACATACTCAGCAGTGTGTAGTCAGTAATGAACCAGCTATAACCACAGAGTTGTGCAGGAGCCCTGACATGGGTGTTATTCAACACCCTGCAATAGGCAGCTTTAACAGCGAGTCCTCGCAACCGAACAGGCAGCCATGACAGGTGTGTCCAACCGCTAACAGAGCCCGGGCTCAGCGCTACGAACACATCTCACTATGGACGCCTTAGCAGAGGCTAAGGGAGCTCATCAATACTGCACCCTTTGAACCTGACCGCTTTCATCTCGCTCCCTTCGCCCCTTTGCCTTTTTCTTTCACCCTCTCTGTCTCTCCATTGATGAATTATTCCCTCCTTTTCAGACAACAGAAAACACCTGCTAGCCGTAGGCGCGCGTATGGCCGCTCACTGCTCGTCTCCTCCCCTTCCTCTGCAGCAGAACCACAGCCTGATAGCCATCAGCAGCGTTCCGCACAGAAAACCACATCCTTCTCACACTACTGCAGCTTCTTCTCAGATTGGTTAAGCCAATACGATGCGTGGTCCTACAGGGAAAAACAATTATAAAGCAGAACATGACCAGAAGCACCATAATGGAGTTGGGTTTGTAATTAGGTGAAGCGAATGCCATTCCTATAGGGTCTAAATGGACCAAATTCATTACGAGCATTAATTGAAAGCCACATATCTAAAACTCAAAGGTTTTTTTTCTTTTCACGTGAGAAAGGTGTCATCTTCTACTTCTTCATGATCATTAATCAGGCTTTCAGAAAAGAGGAGGAGAAATGGATACAAAAGGTCTGTCCACAGTGAACACTTGGTCATATCCACGTCAAATAATTCATAGGACAGTTGTGCAAACTCAAGGTAGGCATGTCTCACTGTCGGTATTGGTCTGGCTGTGGTTGGGGGGGGGGCACGCCTTGGAAGGAGACATGTATAAATCATAAGGAGCTGGTGGGGGGAGTCATGGCAACGGGGAGCTACACTGACACGTTATGCACTTGGGAGGGCTCAGAATTTTTTCAAAAGGGGGTCTGGACCCTCACGGGACACCCTCTTATTAGAGGGAACACCTCAGGCCCTCACGGGAAGGCATCCAGTCTGGGCAGAGAGTAGAGAGGAGGAGGAGGTGGAGAGGAAAACAAAATGGCTGCTTAAAAAGTGATAGTTTGGGTCTAGTTGTTCCGGTGAGCACAACAACACAGTCATTACTGTGTCTCAATGCTGAGCCCCTTCAATGTTGTGACCCATGCAGCCAGTCCTGTTTCATCTACTCCACTTCAGAGCCAGACAAAGGATCCAGACGTTGGGCTTTGTTCTACCACTTTGATTCTGTGCATGTGGAATATAACTCTGGCTCTTTGTTATGCCCTTCATCAGGTGAATGTTAAAATAGACTTCCAGACAGACAGAGCAGGAGGTCCACTGAGATAATGAGATAGAAGAGTTGAGTAGAGGAGTGAGAGGATAGAAGACAGTGGGGAGCACAGACCAATGCCTGAGAGAGAGAGGAGCAAGAGAGAGAAGAGAATGAGGAGAGAGGATGACACAGAAAGAAGGGAGATAAAAGGAGAGAGACAGAGAGGAGAGAGTGAAGAGAAGGATATAGGAGAGAGAGAGCTAGGAGAAGAGAGGAGAGAAAGAGGACAAGAATAACAGACAGGAGCAGGAGAGAGGGACAAGGAATCAGAGAGGAAATGAGGTTAACTGAAATTGTGAGACGCAGAGAAAACAAAATGGAGAGAGGGAGGAGAAGGAGGTGTTCCTCGGGGAGGAGCGCAACCCCCAAAACACTTGACAAAAAGAGCAGGATAATGATCAGCCCTGGGTGTCACATGCTGAGCCCCGGGTCCGCTGGGGGTTGGCCTCGCCTCCGCGCTCTCTGCATGCAGCCAGACAGACAGCCTGCCAGACAGCCAGCCAGCCAAACAGCCAGCCAGACAGCTCCCGCCACACACAATGGCCGTCAGGCAGCATCCCGGGCCTGTCTGTGCCATTCAAGGTTAACGCTCAGAGGCTCACGCCTCATTAATTCCACACACAATCCTCAACCTACACATACCCACTTAACAAGTACAGGACGACACATACAGCACACAACACACGCAAGCCAAAACCTCCCCTGTTCATACAAACACATATGTTTTAGCATTAAGAAACAATATGATGGGAGAAAGGCTTGTGAGCCATTCATTTCAAAGCCGTGTGTGTGTATCTGTGTGTGTGTGTGTGTGAAGGTTCTGTTCGAGGCAAAGGGAGGTAGAGGTCTTTTCCCTGAAAGCGTGTGTGTATGTGTGTGTGTGTGTGTGTGTGTGTGTGTGTGTGTGTGAGCCATGTGCATGTGTAAGCTCTGAATGATCACAACAGCTACGAGCCTTGCCATGGGATTAAACCAAATCAGTTCACCAACATTTGGAGACTGATCCTCGTAATCATTTTTTTGATCCCTCCAAATTTCTATACTGTGTTTAGGATTGCAACGGGACTGTTTGGTGAATCATATCCTCAACTCCATCATCGCAATATTGTGTGATGTTATTGTTAATCAGCTGGCGGAGAGCGACGCCGCTTTCGCCTCTGGCTGATTGCTCTGGCTGACTGCTCTGGCTGTGTCTGTGTGTCCAGAGGAAGCCCTTTTTATGGGTTAAGGGGCCACCTGGAATGGCCCTGAGGAAACATCCAAGCACAAAACCTTGGCTGGAGCAGCAGCCAGGATCCTAACCTCCGAATGGTTGAAGAATATCCCCCTCTCCTCTACCACCAAAGGAGAGATGTGCCTGCCCTCTTCTAAGGAGCTGTCTCCATGACATAAGAGGGAGGAAAACAGACTCAATCTGAAGGAAAGGAAAACAGTACGGAGTCTCTAATTTACTTTAGTAATCCTGTGAGATATTAAAATGATTAGCCCTAATAAGATGTCTTATGCGAGTATTTACCTTGAATAGAAACAGTCTTTGAAGACAAAATTCAACCCAGAATGTAGTGCTCCTCTATGTAATTTTTGTGTTTTTTAGTAATCGCTGTGTGTTTATTTTTATTTAGCTGAGCCTCCTTTGCCGTTGAAATGTTCAATCTGAGTGAGTATGTTAAGTATGTTAGTGAGTATGTTAAGAAACACGTGATGATTTACACAGGCCTGATTGGCTGGTAGGGTGGCCTAGAACTCACATGAATGGTAACTCATTGGTCGATTTATAAACCAATTACTTTGCATATACGGGTCTTACACAAAAAGGGCATTATCATAACAATCAGAATGTGTTATTTCATAATCTATTTTTTTTTTACATGTTCTAACAACATGCCCATTTAAAAGAATTATGTACCTTAGCATAACTGTAGCATCTGCCTTGAAGAGAAATATCAGTGCTTTTCAAAGGGAGTCAGCTATGTATATCTAGGCTGGATTATCTTGTTTCATGGCTCTTTTTTCCAGCGCATGCCCACCCAGATGTCTGCTGGAGGATGCTCCAAGCCTTGTAACTAATAAAAAAAAGCAAGCGGAGACCACTCTATCCCCACCACAATAAGCTCCTCAGTCTCTAATGCTGCTTCCTGGGTGGTGATAAGAAGAGCAGAAGAGCCTGTGTAGCTTTGCCTTACAGATAACAGTCATGGGAACACTGTTTCCCTCCACAGTTTATGGCTCATTTCAGCAAGCTGCTTCGGGGCAGGGTAGGTTTCTTCTCCAGATGGGATTATGAACTCCGAGCTGTCAAAACTATGGATAACCCACCTCCTCTCGTCTCCTCCCTCTGGCCAAGGAGTCAGAAGCGGCTTGCTCGTTCCTTCTTTCACGTCTCCTTCCACTGGCTGAGGGGGGACCCCAACGCTGGGTCGTACTTTTCCTTCACTCCTTCTCCGTCTCACTCAAGTGACTCAGGGAGAGGCCAGCGACCTTGCACTTGCCCGCTCCTGTCAGTCAAAGTTCAGGCCGGCCCTGGCTACGCTACACTCCGCCAGGGCTGGTTGAGTGGGAGGTGCCTGGGCTGGCACCATTGTGTCAGGGTGACTCAGTGTCTGTGGTGGCATTCTGAGTACTCCAGGAGGAAGGGACCTGGCAAGCAGCACTGATGGAGATGGGTTGGTCTCTCAACACTGAGCGTTAGCCTTGAGCCGTCCTGAGCCTTTAGCTGTTAGCCTGCCTGAGCCCAGCCTAATACGCTCTGGGCAGGGATTAGCAATGTGGCTTCTCAGCTTTCTCTCCCTGGGGCTGCAGTTAGTGGAAGCTATTAGTTGCTGTTTAATCAGGTTAAGAATCAAGTGCTAGCATTGTGAGAATTTAAAACACAATCCACCAGTGCTATTACGCACATACCACAGTTTACTCACAAAATGAAAGCGAATTAAACAGCAATTTTAAGTAAACATATTTTAAGTAAATACATTCAAATTTGAATTAATTTATTTGTGTAGATTAGTTCAAATATGAATGTGTTGTTGTTTTTTTGTTTTTTTACTGTATCTGATCCTAAGGTACACATACTTAGGTATATGCTAAATATTAGTCTTTGAAATTAGACTGCAGATTACCCTAAACTACTGGCTAACACATTTCATCAACGGCTTGGTGTATCAAAAGAACAGTTTTTGATCTAACCTGAACAGGCTAGTGATAGAAGCTATTGAATGCATTTTACCATTTGGTGGCACTGAAATGGGTAGTGTCATCTAAATTCTGTTCAGTATGTCTGTCACAGCAGGTTTTCT
>JACXGI010002179.1:0-36401 GCA_016801175.1 Esox masquinongy
GGAAGGGGCTGAAACACCTGGCCTTCATAAAGGACTGTGGGAAGGGGCTGAAACACCTGGCCTTCATAAAGGACTGTGGGAAGGGGCTGAAACACCTGGCCTTCATAAAGGACTGTGGGAAGGGGCTGAAACACCTGGCCTTCATAAAGGACTGTGGGAACCAATATCTATATACAGAGAAGCCGAATTCCCACAGATTGACCATTATTAAAATAACTTTACCTCACAGGATTTGAGAAAGTCCATTTAAATGCAAACTGCCGTTCACCTGGACTCCACACTGAGAAAAACCATTCTCCACGCTGGACTTTGGAGGTCCCATGCAACCTGAGCGTGACACACAGAACATGAAGGACACACTGGAGGCCGGCTCACCTTGATGCAGTCGGGGTGGGTGATCTGAGCACAGTTGGAGCACTCCATGAGTGTTGTGGAGGCAGGGCTGGCGTCCGCGGACTCCTGTTTCTCCTGGCCCTCTCCGCACAGAGCACATACTGCTGAGTTAGGGAGGCCAGGCTGGAGACAGGCAGAGACCATGATTAATACAACCCCCACATGCACGCACACACAGACGCGCACGCACGCACGGCGCTGTAAAGCCAACTCACAGCGAGACACTGGCGCATGACACAGCCCTTCTTCATGCGCCCCGGGCCTCCGAACCGCCTCATGTCTTTGCAGAAATTGCACTCGCCACACTCCTTCCGCTGGCACGCCGCGCAGAGCTTACAGCGGACCCGCCGCCTCCTCAGGGCCGAGATGGAGGAGGCCGGCCTGACGGGGCGAGGGACCGCACTCTTGTGGGGAGCGCCCAGGCGCGGCCGGTACACCACCGAGGGAGGGGGCGAGGGGGGCTGGTACCACGAGGGCTGGGGGGGGGGGTTAGAAAGCGAAGACTTATTTCCATGTTGCTAAGGGTTCGGCCGTGAATATACCAAAGTGGGGGCGGGAGGGGGTTAATGTGATTTGCTCTCAGACTCACCCTCTTGGGCCACTTGACGATGGGCTTTCCGGTGTAGGACAACTGGGGGTCGTCGTTGCTGTGCTCCCGCAGGAGGGCCTGAACACAGCCGGACAGAAGCCACGTCAGGGTTTGATTGAGCGGATTACACACGGATCGACAAACGGGCACCGACAGACGCTGCCCAGACATCTACAGTGGCATGCCGCTCCAAGTTCAGCAGCGTACTGCCTAGCGTAGCCGCGGACTACATAACGCGGGGCTAGCGCAGCCTCGGACTACATAACGCGGGGCTAGCGCAGACTCGGACTACATAACGCGGGGCTAGCGTCGCTAACAGCGTCACACCACACCTCCACCGTTACTAACGGAGTATCACACTCACCCGTATGTCGTGGAGCAGGGCAGGGGCGTTGCGGATGCCCGCGGGGACACACTTCTTGTGGGCCGGAAGCTCCTCCAGCTTCCCAAGGAGGTTCCACAGCCCCTCCAGCTCCAGCGGAGTCAGGTTCACCCTCACCCCCGGCTTAGCTGCAACGGGACACTCTTCCTCCGACTCTTCGGCTTTGACCGGTACCTCGTCTTTCTCTTTGAGCTCGTCGTCTCCCTCGCCCACCTCGTCCTCTTTGGCCTCCTCCGACGTACCGTTTCGCAAGTGGCCGTTGAGTTTTTTCTCTCGGTCTTTACGGGTCAGTCCTGAAGGCGGGACGAAAACAGAAAAAAAATTAAAAAATAAAGAGGAAAAAAATAATGAGGTAAAACAAAACCAAATGAGAGCGAGAAACATTAATTGCGTGCGTTTGGGCACACTCACCAATGCCGAGTGAGTGCTTCTGGAACTCCGGGGTGAGGTGGGAGGTGTTCGTTAGGCAGTAGAGGTACCTCTCCAGCACATACCAGCACATCTCATAGTAGAACGGATATCGAAACTTAGCGGGGACCTGGAGAAGAGACCGACAGTAGCCATGAGATGTAGGGTCGGGGGCGCGCCGGGTCGGGGGCGCGCCGGGTCGGGGGCACGCCGGGTCGTGGGCACGCCGGGTCGGGGTACTTACTCGCGTGCGGTCTTCAATGTTGTAGATGTTAAGCTGCATGGGGATGTTGAAGCTGTGGAGGAAGTTTCCCCCAAACACAAGTGTGTCCTCTGGGGTGTAGACAGCATGGATCCACCCTGGACAGCAATAACAGTGGAGTTAGATGTGGGAACAAAAGGTACTCTCTCTGTGTGTGTGTGTGTGTGTGTGTGTGTGTGTGTGTGTGTGTGTGTGTGTACCAGAGGGGATCATAAAGGTGTAGCCCTGCTTCAGTTCTATCCTCTGACAATCCTGGGCCTTGTCTCCCAGGAAGATGTCCCCTTGTTTCCCTGACAACACCCAGTTCTCGTACAGCTCCAAGTTCTGGGGTGTGGGTGGGATCAGCCAGAACACCTGCAGGGGGTTAAAGGTCACAGGTGAAAAATGGGACGGACATGGACACAGTGAAAATGATATGGACGGCACATGTCAAAATGGACTTTCTCAGCAGGGGAATGAGATGCTGATAATGGCAGCAATCTGGGTGTTTTCACAAAAAAAAAAATATCCTGGGCATCAAGACTCACCTTGCCACCTCGGAGGATGTGGTACCAGACCGACGTACCGCCGAAGTCAACGTGGAAGTCCGTGAAGCAGCCCTGGACACTCATCAGACAGTACCTGGCAGGGGAACAGGGAGAGAACCACAATACACACCTAAGGACACACGCACGGACGACAAAGTCCTAATAAACAGCGGTTTGGTGACTAACTTCTGCACTTTGGGATACTGCATGTCTATGATGGAGTTGGTGGAGTCTCTCTGTCTCTCCTTCAGGTGCCGGGGCCACATGTTGTCCACCCAGTCGATCATGTCCACCTGTGGAGGACGGACATACACACAGGGGTCAGGGCCTGGGGGAGCCTCAGCTTAACGTGGCAGCCGTCCTCTAAGAGCTCGCAGCGGGACAGTTCTAGAGCCACGCCTCTTAGTAACACGTGTGCATCTCAAGGTGCGACGCCCAACAAGGGTTCACGGTGTGGTTGTGTGTGCGCGCGTGTGTGTGGGGGTGGGGTGGGGGGGGGGGTCTTACTGAGGTGGGGCGTTTCACCAAGTTCTCCAGTTTGGTGTGGCTGAACTCCAGGCTGATGACGTTGTAGAGTTTGTCCCGCTCTGAAGGCGGGGTCTCGTAGTAACGTCTCCACTGGGCCATGGACATCTCCATGCCTTTCTGTGTCGTCACGTCCATCACGTCAACGATCCGCCTGCTGCCTGAGAAGGGGAAGGACCAGGATTATTTCACCAAGTCCTCACACAAAAAGGCCCCTCGGGGTCAACATGCAAAAGTCCAACGCAGGACAGAAAATTATGCGTCAAAAGGTACAATAATAAAAACATAATTAGATAATCAGGAATTAGGAAATCAGCCATGGCTTATGGTTAAAAGGGAAATAAGGAAAGTCTTCATCTCTATTGAATCTACTCAGTATAAATCACAATGAATTACATGGAGTCCCCTAACTCCTACATCTCTGTGTAGCACAGATCAGGGACCCATTATGTCATTCTGTTACATCATGCTGAGATTCAGTGCCATTATGTTATCATGGAATTGTCCTTAAAGGGGCTGAAACACATAACATCAGTCTAAAGCAGCAGCTTTGAGTTTATTAAGTGTTCATAGTTTGGGTCTTACCTACAAACAGCTTAACATCACTCACGCTGAAATCAGAGTCTGGCATCCTAAAAAAAAAAACAGAGCGCAAAAGAGAGAGAGAAAGGCAAAAAGAAAGCGAGGGAATAAATACTAAATAAAGAATCATATGAAACTGAGCCAACTGTTATACATTTCCATCCCTCTACAGATCTGTAGTTGGGGAGGCAAGCTAGATGATTAGAAGAGTGACCTACTCTAAGCCAAGACCATCTTTCGTTTCAAAGATGAGCGGGTCCCTCAGCCCCTCCCTTTGGATGTACTCAAATGTAAAGTCTGCAGAGAAACACACAAAAACACACAACACTGTCAACAGCACAATATTTGGGCCATGAGCCATGACAACAGTATTCCCAAGCCATGACAACCACAAGACAACAGAAACACGTAAAAAGCCTTCTCAAAAGGGGTTTCTCCTGGTGAACTTTGACCCCTGACCTTTTCCCTCCATGCGTTTAACCAGGTCGGAGTTGAACCTGTTGCTCTGCAGCTTCTCATCCAAATCGAAGGTCCTCTTCCCTTCGATCTCGTCGTCCGAGATCCCGTCATCCTGATAACGCCGCCGTGTCCCAGTACGCTGTGGACATGAGGCACAAACTCGGTTCAAATAATTTTAAAACTGTATTTTTCTCAAACCAGCAGTTCACAAACCTCCCCACTGCAAGCCCAAGCCGTTGCATGTATCTGAGCTGTTCCAGACCTAGCACACCTGGCTCAGTGATTCGGGCAAAGCACTTCAGCGGCCACGGTTAGATTGTCAAACATCTGAGAGTCGCCAAAGGTTTTGAGAATCGGCATACTAGACCACGCATACTCATTTACTTGTGTAGATGAGATTTAGAACAACGATTTGAGATCTGTCACACGTCCAATCAAACTGAGTCAATACAGTAGACATAACAAAAAGGAGGGGCTTATCCTAGTACCACCCACCTCCTTTTCACCCCCTGCTATCACAGCTTGGCTAGACAGATGGGCCCAGCCCCCCACCAAAAACTTACACACACAGTCCTACTATTATGTGTATCAAAACATATTTAATAACAGTAGATAAACAAAAATCGCTGCTTAGCAAAGTCTACTTCATCAGTCTAGAAATTACAGCTGTGTGGGTCCGTAAGTGGTTGTCTCAACTGAATACATCAAATTGGTTAACAAAAATGTCCCGGGATGAGAACAAAACCTTCAACCTAATTAAAAACGACATGAGCTAGCATTATCTGATCGGACAACACTGAATTTAAACTTGAACCTTCACTGAACCCAGCGACACTCTCCTGTCATGCCAACAGATCCACAACATATTTACCTATCAACTGCAACCATTGATTGTGCTTTTTGCTCAAGAAGTACTGATTTTGTTAAAGCGGAAAATAAGTGCACTTACCAAGCGATTGCTGTAACGTTGCTTTTGGTCACCCATGACCTACAACATGAATGAGTCTTTTAGTAAATGATATATTGTCATGAGTAGTCTAACAGCAGTTAACTACTGTAACGATGGTGTACCTTTTGAGAAACAATCGATATGCCAATTTTAGGCATGAGGAGAAAATATCCTCAGAATATCTGGCACTTGGATTAACAGTTTGCCAGCTACGAAGACAAGGACAACGGTTAGCTAGCTAGCAAACACTGCGTTAAGAGACAGTATAAAATGTCTATTATGGTAGGTATAGCTAACGCTAGCTATTTAATGCTAACTCAAAATATACATAGTAATGACAGTCTTAGTTTGTTGAGTGAGGGGGTGTCAGTTCAACAAGAAATGTCGGAATTTAACGTTACATTTGTTAAACTAGTATTAAAAAACGGCCCTTAGCCAATTGTTAGGTACGCACTGTAGCCTGATACGCTTAACTACATGTAATGTTACACAGGAGATGAACTTGTAACAGACACTGTTAGGTAGCTAGCTAACGTTAAATAGCTATGCTACATAGATGCTAACGTAATATACAAGACTGTTGTTGTTAGCTAATTTAGCTACCGTTAGCTGGCTAAAGTGTCTGGTTGTCCTTTGTTCGAACACAATTTCAGTTATTAACTTAGTTACCAAATATATCCAGCAGAACATACTTTTATTATGTTAGCAGAATCCCCATTTCACCGAACATTAACCCACTAGCCAAACTAGGTAAAGGTAGCGATACCTAGCTAGCTAACGTAACGTTAGTTCCAGTAATCAATTGAGCAAACGCGCTAGCTTCCCAAATCGGAAAATTGCTATTATTTTGAGAGAACTTTTCACCGTACCAATTTATTATCTCCTTGATTTTTGTGTTCCGTCCTTTGTCCGATAGAACGGCTTCTATGCGCTCTCAACGAAGTTCGTATCCATCTTAAATAATTTTAGCGGTGTAGTTTGTTATCCTTGTTATTGTGAGATAAAGTTAAAGCGCTCCGCTCCGGGCCGCCATTTTCAGACCACCACAAAACACACATACTCAGTACTACCCAAAAGATAACGACCCGCCTCTGACTTTCATGGTAATCCAATAGTAAATTGAGAAATACACAAGGCAATGTTGCGATTAGTTAGGCGTTATGCTACTCCGAGAAGGAGGTGGTTCTACAGCCGTTTAAACAGCGCCTCACGTGGTGTGACAGCCTATGGTAGCAGAGGGATGTGAGCCAAACATCTATTTGCTGGGGGTGTCAAATGGGGTCAACAAGAGAGCCTATCATAAGACCAATATGGTTAACAATTGATGTACATAAGCCAATCATGTCCGACCACAGTGAGGCTGAAGCTGAAGATTGCTAGTAAACGAGCGGAGTTATAGTTAGGGAGACAATAGTGTTGTCCCATTCAGCTACTCCGTAAATGCCACCTGCCAACGGAAAAAATATGTTCATTCACTAGGGCTGTATTAATTCCGGCAAACAAAACGTTGTAGTTCCAAAACGTTTTGTGAAACATTTCTATTGGACAAATTCAGGTAGGTCCTCAGCCGTTTTGCAAATAAAATGTGTTTGGCAGAATGATTTCAGAAAGATTTAAACAAGAGCCCCAGTACCTTGCACATAAAATATTTTATTACATAACAGGCTTTACTGGGCTGACAAACAACCACTCTAAACGACTGACAACCGCTCTTCATTGAAAAGACCATCACTAATACTTACATATCGCACAATACATACCGATATAGCATAGACAGAAAATGCATGGCAGACAACCACCACCTTATATCAAGTTAAAACAAATACATGTTCAACACACACGCCAGGGTATTATAGGGATTCTTTCATCTCATGTATTACTTATGCACATGTTTCAGTCAGTGAATCACTATCCAAATATGCCCCCTATGTATTCTGCATACAGTTGGTAATCCTACAACGTCCTGCTGGGGGCGCCAATATCACAGTCCACATGTCCATGGAATCTGTGTAACATTGGCCCTACGCCGAATATCAAACTGAGCCCTCTTCATCTGAATGAGATGTAAGCATTGACCAAAATTAATACACATTTTAAAAACGAGAAAACATTTTCCTACATTTCATAAAGCAAGAGAACAAAGCAAGAGGAGCCAGTGAAGGAGCAAAGAGAGGAGGATATAAGTGCTCGCAGGATCTATTTTTTTTATTGTTTTTATTTTCATTGGCGTAACAAAACCAAAAATGAGGGGTAAAAACTTCCATTGTGAAGCATCCTTGGGCAAAAGACAGGGCACTCTTCTGTTCATCTGGAAGCACGGGAAGAAGAAAGACAGGAAAAACTTAAGTTTTACAGTGATAACCACGTGGGCCCTGGTCAAAATGCTGCTAGAAGAACAATGGTGTGGGTGTGTTTTACCTGGTCTAAACCTCTATGAGAAGAAGCTGTACAAATAGGAAAAAGCAACAATCCCAATAATAGCACAGCATAATGTGATCATCATCTTCTTCTGCAGAAACAAAAAACAAAGATTATACAACAGAAAATTGACCACCATCGATGGTCCATTTGAAATTTTCCATTTGAAAATTGTATGTAATTTTAGCAAATGTGAAACTTAAATCATTAGTGAACCAAGGGAGAAAGGACTTTCTCCAAAGGAAGCAGACAATAACAACTCATTACCCAGCCACCCCAACAGGAGACAGTTGGAGGAAGGAAGGACAAAATGAAACAGGGGAGAGCAGGGTTAGAGGGCAGTGTGTGTGTGTGTGTGTGTGTGTGTGTGTGTGTGTGTGTGAGAGAGTGTGAGTGTGAGAGAGAGACAGAGAGAGACAGAGAGAGAAAGCAAAAGCCTTATAGAATGAGAAGGTTAGTGGAAACTTACCTTGCCTATTGGATTCGGTACCTTTCAACCTGAGACTAGTTGTGGCTGTCATTTCTAATACAGCAAATTGGTTACCATAAATCACCATAAAAACAGGTTTCTTCAGAGGAACAAATTTACTTATAAAGTCAAACAAATGATTCACTCACCAAGTCAAAATGAATCCACTTTCACTGTAACCTGTGTTAAGTCTTTCACAATTTTTACAGAATGAACCACACAACACATACAGATAAAGCAGTGTCAACCAAACCAATAAAAAAACGAAATATTTTATTCATTCATTATAAACTCTGTCATCCACCATAATACTATGGTGAAGTTGGATTATATTTAAAATACATTTTGAACATAAAAATGTACAGCATTACATGTCCAGACCCTCAGTGTTTCAATTAGAGGCTTGTCATTGGCTAGTGTGTCTGAGATTTGAACACGATTGGATTGGACAGACTATTAACGTAGGCTTTAAGAGCAAATCAAATCTCAAATTAAAGGTCTCTCCCAAAGCCTCAGAGGTAAGATGTGTTTTGCTATTCAAGTGGCGTAAAATACATGCAGAGTCATTGCTTTCACATAGACTGAAGTGTAATCCACTAGCTTCCCACCAATGCAAAAATCATAGGTTAAATAAACCATTCCTCTGGCTTGGGGGAGGCTGTGGAAGGCTGGCTACTTTTCAATCAAGGACATGAACGGCAAGATGACAGGGCAAAGCAGGGGCCAGGGAACAAATAGTGGATGGAGGTCTCTACAATGCGCACAGAAGTGTCACTGATTAACTTCAGTCCGAATAAAGATAAATCACATTATTGGACAAATAGATAGCAGTTCAGAGAATTTCAACAACAAAAAAAATTTCAGTTTGCTTCAGTGTAAAGTTTTCCACTTTCTCCGATTCCATTTTGTTGGCCTTGGAGGCACATAACCAGTCTCAGCTCTGGTCCCCCAGT
This sequence comes from Esox masquinongy, assembly GCA_016801175.1. NCBI lineage: Eukaryota > Metazoa > Chordata > Actinopteri > Esociformes > Esocidae > Esox > Esox masquinongy. The sequence continues at coordinate 8,917 of JACXGI010002179.1, forward strand.
TTCCCTCCCAGCCAACATTCCCACTCAGCCTCCTGAGTGAGCACAGCAGCCTGCTTCAGCCACGAAGTCTCACTGGCTAGGCACTTTTCTATTGGTCAGCTGGACAATAATAGAGGGGAAAGAGTCCCTGGTGCGAGGGGAGTGATGAGTTGAGTCTTCATCCCTCACTTTGACACGACAACAGCGGGAGGGTAGGATGTAGGGATGATGAACTGAGGTGATGTTGGATGAGGGGCGAGATCTTACTATTTCCCCACTGTCTGTGATAGGATGATGGCAAGGATGAGTACGGCTAGGACAACACAGACCACCACTATAATGATTGTTTTCTACAGAGGGGGAGAAAAGGTAGAGAACAAATATGTCAGTAATTACGGTAACAAATGAGGGAAAACAAAACTCTGCACTGACAGTATCTCCAGCCTAACACCAACCAGTGAATGGGCGGGGCTCAGGTGAAGGGGATGCAAAGCTTCTGTTGGCTGAAATAACTGACAGAAAGGGAATATCCCATCACAGTGAATCATTCTTACTGTTATATACTAACAGGACACACTAGAAGAGCCCAAACACCCCAATGAGGAAATGAGAGAGACAGACAGCTATTTCTAGGGACCCAGCCATCACCATATCAAAAAGAGTACAGTTTTGTATTGAGATAACTCCAGAGAAGACATGCCCAACACCCACAGTGCAAAACACCTGAAGATCTCAGCACATACAAACCACGCATCATGAACAGCCCAAGGTGAAGGAACACCTACACGTTTTAGTAGCGCATACGCAGATAAACAGATTCCAGATCCACCCAGACGCGCTGTAAGACCAGACTTTCTCCAGGTTTACTCACCCTTCACACAACTTCTACTCACACACTCCTCTGCCTCAATCCGACCGACAAGCCAATAATCAGGGCCAGCACGGCCAGCATGATGACCACAATTGCCACTATTATCACCATTTTCTGTGGGGAAACAATTAATTGTCTGCTATGACGATCCTTTATTGAGGGGAATCAACTTCACAATTGTTAGCGCCTCTAAAGAGCAAAATCCACAATCTGACCTGTTTCTGAATGGAGCACATGATAATCACCCATGACAGCGCCGCGCAGAGCGGGACAGACAGCGCCGCGCAGAGCGGGACAGACAGCGCCGCGCAGAGCGGGACAGACAGCGCCGCGCAGAGCGGGACAGACAGCGCCGCGCAGAGCGGGACAGACAGCGCCGCGCCGCGTAGAGAGACAGCGCCGCGTAAAGAGACAGCGCCGCGTAAAGAGACAGCGCCGCGTAAAGAGAGACAGCGCCGCGCCGCGTAAAGAGAGACAGCGCCGCGCCGCGTAAAGAGAGACAGCGCCGCGCCGCGTAAAGAGAGACAGCGCCACGCCACGTAAAGAGAGACAGCGCCACGCCACGTAAAGAGAGAGACAGCGCCACGCCACGTAAAGAGAGAGACAGCGCCATGCCGCGTAAAGAGAGACAGACAGCGCCGCGTAAAGAGAGACAGACATATACATGCTTTGCAATTTATATGTGGGTAGAGTAAAAACAAAATATATTTTTTAAAACAAACACTTCCATTGTGGCGGCCAGGACTCCTCCTAACAATCCGGCAGTTTCAGGGGACTAGAAGACGGATCCTTTGCAGTAACAAATTTGCAGTTCCGACCTTGCAACTGCTGCCACTCCCGACAGGTTTTGGACAGGCAAACAGCTGGTCAAAACATGCTCCGGCACGCCAGGCTGCATCACGTCAACGGCTCACCTACCCCGAAACTCAGCCGAACCAACGTGTCAAAGGAAACACTTCACTATCAATCCAGTTTTAGTACACGTGCTGCCGATGCGAGAAGAGGAAACACTTGGAATCTCGCTCGTAGGCTCCCAACCCGCAACAAAGAGTAGATGAGGCGCCAAGAGAAAAGGACTCCATCACCCAGCCCTCCCCTAACCCTGACGGAGTTAGGCCAATCGAGCACCTCCGATTTGAGCACCCACTCATGGCCAATTGCGACAACCTAAAATGTAACCAGGTTGCAGTGGTGCTTCAGGCCGGCAGTGATAGCATCATCTGATACGACAAACACATCAACTCGTAGTCAACCACCAAATAACGCGATGGCGGACAATTGTGGGTAACACTTAACGAATAAAGTGATACACAGATAGAAAGGAAGCGAAAGTGTGAGGTGACGATAGACCAGAGAAGTGTGTGTTAGAGGGTGTGTGTACAGTAAGATTGTTTGTGTGCGTGTCCACTGTCAAGGGGGGCATTGGTCCAGATGTGGAGGAAGAGGTTTCAGGGTTCGGGATCAACAAGGGGAGGGGCCAGGGAGCGGGACATGGGCCTTTCTACAGCCACTCACACGACGGGCCTCCTGCTGAAATTTGGCGGCTTTCTTAGTGTCCGCTACCGCACGCTCTACGAAGCCCACCGATTGGTCCATGTTGCTCTCAATCCTGTCAATCATTCCTCCCTGGCAGAGGGTGGGACATTGCAGGCAAGAGACGTGCAACGGAGGAAATGACAGTAAAAAAAGAAGAGGGAGAGAGATACGGAGGGGGAGGAGCTACAACCATCTGAGTGAGTGCAGTATTTCAGTGTGGTGGGGGGAGGGGCTACGTTCCTCAGAATGGGTGTGGCCTTTCAGTGTGAAAGCGTTCAACAATGCGTTTTTGTTTCAGTAATTTCTGCTTACGATATACAAAAGCTTCCTAGTAACAGGAAAAGCAGTGTAGCAGACGCAGGTTGGGTTAGAGTTCTGGTGTGGGCAGAGTGGGGTGGAGTGAAGTACCTTGCGGGCTTTGCTCTGGTACTTAATGGCTTTTTTAGTCTCCGACTTAGCCACCTCTACATGGTCCACAGCTTTAGACACTTGCACCTCTATATTGTTGACTATGTCACCCTGAAACACACAAACGCACAAGCAGTTAGTACACAAATATCAAAACAAAGCAGCAATAACAAGCACATCTATTCAGATTTGACATCAGTAACAAACAACTGCATCACAAAGAGGAATATATTAGGAAGACGCTCACCTCACTCTCAGCTTTCCCTCCGAAAGCACAGGACAACCAACAACATACAGAGGTTATATTATACAAAGCTGTGGGTACTAATGTATATGGTTGTGGCCATTCCAATGTCACTATATATCTAGTGAATTTAATATAAACCATTGTACAAAGAGTTTTAAATGAATGGGGCTCTTACTGATAGTGACTCTTCACTGAAGATGAGTGAGTGGAAGGACAGATGGATAAATGGGGACAGACAAACAGAGGAAACCGTTGGATTGAGGGATAGATGGATGAAGAGATGAACGGACACACAAAGGAAACCCTTTTCCAGAGGACGGAAAGCGTGCAGGGAACAGGAGGGACCAGAGAACAGCCAGGAGACAGAGGGTAGGGAAGGAGTGGGAACGGACCAGAGAACAGCCAGGAGATAGAGGGGAGGGAAGGAGTGGGAACGGACCAGAGAACAGCCAGGAGATAGAGGGTAGGGAAGGAGTGGGAACGGACCAGAGAACAGCCAGGAGATAGAGGGTAGGGAAGGAGTGGGAACGGACCAGAGAACAGCCAGGAGATAGAGGGCACTGGGCAACAGAAGAGACAGACAGACGGGATAGACGGACGAGGTGAACAGGGGAGAAAAACAAAGTTAGAAACAGTAGGGTTCAAATGTAGGGCAGAGTTCTGAATAAATGGATGGCCGGACAGGTGGATGAAGAGATGAATAGGAGGTAGAGACAGAGGAGGGCAAACGTACCTGGCTCTCCACCAGCATGGCGATGTCTACGAACATGTCGTGGAGCTCCTTGATGCTGCTCTCCAGACGAACGATGTCTTTGTGCCGCGCCTCGATCTCACTAAGGGCCTGCTTCGATATCCCGGAGTCCATGATCTACGGAGAGGAGGTGGCTTAGCATGGGCACACGCGCACGCGCACACACAAACACACGGCACCCTCTTACCCCCGAGGTAAAGACGGCAGAGTTCCCGCCCTCTAACATCTCCTCCAGCTCCTCGTCTGTTGTGGCTTTGCCAGCTGAGAAACAGAGGGTCTTTCTATTACAGCCATCCACGTGGTTCCCTTCTCAGGGGTCTAGGAAAGGTGTGCAATGTGGTCACTCACTGATCTCCAGTTGTCTCTGGATGCGTCCTTTACTCCTCTCCCTGAAGTCTACTTGGGCCTCGTTGTACTTGGTCATCACGTCCACAAACTTCCTGGACAACACTGCATGCTGGGAACACAGGAAGCACAAGCGGTAACGACCCGATGACTCCTTTAACGGGTCACATTGCCAGTCTGGTGAGGTCAACTTTAACGGGTCACATTGCCAGTCTGGTGAGGTCAACTTTAACGGGTCACATTGCCAGTCTGGTGAGGTCAACTTAGTGGAAAAGTTTAGGCAGCTGACCTGTGATTTGCGTATTCGCATGTCGGCCGAAACCCTCTCCTCTTCCTCGGACTCCAGATTCCTCTCGATAGCTGAGTACCAATCAACATTATTAATCAGGTGATTAGTCAATCGATGAGTATTTATCCAATTGTGCTGTTAACCAATCAGTGTTTAGCCTGGTGTGGGAGACTCACTTTTAAGTTTGTTGCGGGCATTGTTAGCCATCTTCTTGATGTCGTTGGTGACAGCCTCCAAGTCATCCTGCGTTTCTGGGGGACAAAAAGGCAAATGTGGACTGAAAGCACAGGAAGATACGGGAAATGTAGAGGACTGGGGATGATGAGTGGAGCAAGCACATAGAGACAGACAGAGAGACAGATAGTCAACAAGAGTGTAAGCCAGCGCGCCAGACAGCCCGCGCGCCAGACAGCCCGCGCGCCAGACAGCCCGCGCGCCAGACAGCCCGCGCGCCAGACAGCCCGCGCGCCAGACAGCCCGCGCGCCAGACAGCGAGAGTGAGACAGAGCTTGGGCGAGACAGACAGAGAGAGTGAGTGAGACAGAGCTTGGGCGAGACAGACAGAGAGAGTGAGTGAGACAGAGCTTGGGCGAGACAGACAGAGAGAGAGAGTGAGACAGAGCTTGGGCGAGACAGACAGACAGTGAGTGAGACAGAGCTTGGGCGAGACAGACAGGGACAGTGAGACAGAGCTTGGGCGAGACAGACAGGGACAGTGAGACAGAGCTTGGGCGAGACAGACAGGGACAGTGAGACAGAGCTTGGGCGAGACAGACAGGGACAGTGAGACAGAGCTTGGGCGAGACAGACAGACAGTGAGACAGAGCTTGGGCGAGACAGACAGACAGTGAGACAGAGCTTGGGCGAGACAGACAGACAGTGAGTGTGTTTTACTCTGGTCCGATGTTGGCGCCGACAGGATAACAGAGTAGAGCTTCTTGATTTCACACACGTTCTCATCAATCTTATCAATACTGTTCCGGATGTCCTCAATCTGAAAGAGAGAAAAATGCAGTTACGCACATGCACGCACGCACAGTTTAAAAAATACAAACACACTCACCTGAGAGAAGAACTCGTCCATAAAAGCTGCATTGTCAATTGAAATTTCCACTTCATCATCGTCATTGTCACATGTCTATGAAGAGAAGCAGAAGACAGCATAATTAGTTCTATATTCATAAAACACAATGGGCCTGCAGCACGCACGCACACGCACGCACGCACGGTAATTCTAAACCAGGTGACTTGATCACCAAATGCTGATTGGCTGAATTCTGTGGTACAGTAAAAAAAAAAAAAACTTTACGTTTTTACTGTTGTAAGTGCATTTGTAACCGGTTTCTAATCGTCACCCCAGGGGTTTGTGGTTCATTGTTAATGTACAATATCACCACACCCTGCCCAAGCCTTAGAGATTCAATAGAGAATGGACCGCAGCCTAGGAGCAGAGGCTATAAAGCCTGAGATTATTGACACAGTGAAGGGCAAGGAACCGGCCCGAGGAGGGAACTGAACCAGGTTCCAGCTGACCTCTCCTGCTTAAATAAACTTCAGATTAACAAGCAAACAGCCTTAACTCCACCAGGCAGGGTTGTCAGCTGTGCCCAGAAAGGTTGGGGGTGGTGGAATTGGGCCAAGGAATGAAAGGAGGAGATAAACTTGTACTATAGCGCCTATAGAACACCTGACCTGGAGAAAAGACTTGAGTTCAAAACTAGGAATCAGAGTGTTCACTGCTACATTTCTGTCTACACATGAAATGGGGCAACAAAGACAGTGCCATATATATAACTCCGTAGGACACTTCGCTAGAACTTTATTCACCTCATATTCCAGAGACTCACTAGCGACTAACTAGGTTACGGATTTAAATTAAAACAATGATTCTTTTACAAATAGCAAAAAAATCTCATTCAGCCAAGCCAGCATACTGTGGGGGCGCTGACCCAAACACCAAACTTGGATATCACATATCCTCGCATCTTGGCCCTACTACATGCTCTGTTGGTCAGGGGAAACTTAAAACCTCGTCATGTACCGGCCTGTGGTGTTATCCACCTTACCGGCGTGTGGTGTAATCCATTCCTATCAGATCATAAAGGAAACAATTCTAGGAAACAGGAACTAGTGAGAATCCAGCCTTGTACTTGCTAAAACAGCTGAATTGTCCAAACAGGCATTGACAACAGTGCCAAGTAGCAGAACAAAACGTACGGGTCATTGTTCAATTAAACATTGCGGTTTCATAACAACCAAAGTCTTTAAAGATGAATGTACAGTATACATAATTCACAATGACTTAACAGTAGCAGGCAAAAATATTCACGTGCTATTAAAACAGTGCCGCGTAGATCAGTTGGTAGAGCATGTTGCTGTAACGCCAGAGGTGCTTGGTTCAATACCAATGGGAGACCAGGTCAGAAAAACGCACTCATTTACAGAAGCCACTCCAGATAAGGGACGTCAGTTCAATGAATGTTTCACATTTCATTCAAATAAAAATGGACAATTATGAAACCTTTCTTTTCCACACATTATCAATTACAAGGACATTATTGTAATTCAGAAAAGAAAAATGTCTGGAATAAAAATTACCCCTATGACGTAATGTACGTTTGCACATCCTTTGACAAAGATAACTAAGGTTAGATGGTTTTTGAAATGATTAACTATGATACCATACATTCCCTACGGGATTTAAATCTGGACTAATTTAGAAGACCATTCCCTCTTTAGCCATTCCTGAATTCTTTTTAATGTGTTTTGGATCGTAGTTCAGCTGGCTCCATAAGTTTCAACAGAAACTCAGATTTGTGATACTAGGGTGAATATTGCTCTCCAAAAATACCTCCATCAGCTGATTTCATGACGCCTTTCACATAATTTAAGCAAAGCAACCTCACAGCATTTTGAAAACTCCTCCACATTTGTTATTTGCTTTGAACGCCTCATTCAGAAGGATTCAGGATTGTTTAGATGGGTCCCTGCAAGTTCAATCAAGTTTTTGTTAAAGTTCAATTTGTTTCTCTCAGCAGTGTTAAATGTGGGCAACAGATGATCCAGGCTGAAACCGTTATTCAGGTCACGTCAGATTTTTAGCAGTTGTGCAAGTTGCCTGCGAACCGTTCAAACCAACTTCCAACCACCTCTCAGGTTGTGTCGCCATGCAGCCATGTGCTGGCTGGCTGACCACATCTCCAGGGGCGGCACGCTTCTTGATAATACCTGGACTTCCAAAGTCCTGGGAGACGGACTGGTAAGCTTGGGAATGTTTGAGGATTATTTTGTTTCTGACATCCTCAGACGTTCTGTGTTTTCTTCCTCAAGCTGTGTTGAGTGGCAATCTAAACCCTATAGGCACCGGCAACAGGTTTGATAAGTAACCCAGCAAACAAGGATCATCTGCCTCTAAAATAGTTAACTAGATATATATTATGGAATTCATTATAAATGTCCAGTCCGTTGTTTTTTTAAACGTAAAAATTCATAAATTCAGTTTTGAGCCATTTTCTTGGTCCTGTGTAGCTGTATCACAATTAAAGCACCTGGGAACCACTTTCCTCCACTTCTAATTTATTGGGTACAGAAATTTGGAATTATTGAAATCTAGAGAGTGTGACTAGGGTGTGCAACTGTATAATTCTCTATGATTATTTCAAGTCAGTTTCTTTAAAAATAACCCATTCCTCTGAGCCCTTTTATCTTTACCAAGTCTGGCCCATCAGCAGTCTGGTGAAGGATGAGCAGGCCACTCAGCAGTCTACTGGGAAATATTTACCGCAGGGAAAAAAAATTCAACATTCTCCATGAGCAGAAAAGCTACTTTTAAAACACACCAAATTTTACGTCTATGGAAGAAAAGTGATTTCAGTCACATTAGAAAACACTATAGGACACCCTTCATTGAAATATGGAAACACTAGGCAGTTCCTTTGTGTGTTTTAACAATGAAAAAGGTATACTGTGCATTCAAAGTGTTTATGTCTCAGAAAGCTAAAGGTTCACCCACACTTCAAAATCCAGAGTGCTTCACTATCCTTGACAAACAACCCAAATCAAGTCAGGACAAGACAGGGCCATTTCTCGTTTCACTCCTCTCCAGCCCCTCCCCAATCATCTAGCCCCACACCCCACTGCCCGCCCCCCCCCCTCCTTTCCACAGCTCTTCCATTCCTCTGTTCCTTAATCCTCCCTTCCATCCCCTCTCTCATTCACTCAACAAGTTTTAAAGCCATAGTCTGAACAGGATACACAGGGCATGGGCCATTGAACAAAGTGCTTACTTGCTACAAACGCACCAGTCGAGTTCAAGGTCTCGGAGTCAGCTGATTACCTTGTCAGTGACATAGCGTGCAGTTTGAACACACAATAAACAGCGTCATAAAACTGGAATTGACAGCGTGAGCAAGACAATTATTTCTCCTCGGGATTGAAACTCACCAGTATGTTTTAAAAAATGTATTTTTACAACAACAGAGCAGTAAAAGACAGAGCTCACTCGGGATTTACCTGGCAAAAGCACTAACTCGCGAAGACCTGCAAATATGACACACATACGCGCCTGGTTTGACAGACACACAGTCTCACTCACTTACACAATGGCAGTGCTACGGCAGCGAGATAAGACCACGCGCTCGCTTCCTTCCTGTGCTCTCACACAATCTCTCTCATTCGGCAAAACCGAGGAAGAGAGGGAATCAAGTGTGTGAAAAACAGCGCTGAAGTGAGGGGGTTTGAGTGTCAGTTTGACACTGAGACCACACGGTGCCCCGTTGCTTTAGTCATCAGTTTCACAACTTTCACAAGCCAGACAACTCACAAGGCTCTGCCCGCCTTTGAGGCTCGAGCGTCTGATGATGGGGCAGTCCTCTCAATGCCGGTGATCCTTAATCTACCACCACATGAGTCTCAACATATACGGACATTCTAACAACCAAACCGAACCAGCTCACTGGTCCTCACATTTTGATTCCGGAATGTATCTTTAATCACTGGAGAAAAAAAAACCTACCCTCTTCCTGGATCCAGGGAGTAGAACGTCCTGGCAGGGACCAACAGATGCTTACCAGGGCATGAGATCACATTTCACAATACATAATAACCGATTCAGGGATCAACGCGTCTCTTTCAAGAGCTCACCTTTCCCAAGGGTATTACACAGCAATGGGGCCAGAGAATGGCCACATGTGAAATACTTCATAGGAGTGAGAGACAGAAGGACTGGACAGAGATGGCACCGGGGAGACTAAAGCGAGGGAGAAAACTTGCTGTCAAATGCTACTTTGAGCAAGCGTACGGGACAGTGGACTTAGTTCCTGATCATGAAAAGTGGCACCAGTCTGGCGAGCTTACAATGGGACCAATAGAGTGATGACGACACTAGTTTTTTTAAGGGTAAAAAGTAAATATCGGAATAAAGGAAACACTTCAGTAAATGAAAGTCTGCCAAAACTGGTTGCTTCCTCAAGTGTAGTTCCTGGTCTGCAGGGTCACGTTCAGAGACCTTCCAGGGGGGAGGTGTTCAAAATGTAAAAACATGGCAGGGCCTTTCTATATTGCGTGTCCCGAAACTCACAGCATACCAAACGCCTCTGTAGCCAATCATTTATAGATTGTCTCACATAGGCCTAATTAATTCCGTAAAAACACCAATCATCACAAAACAGCTAAAGCAAACTAGCGAGTGTCTCGCACACGTATTGGCATCGGGAAAAGAGCACGGGTGGCGTGAAAGGCTCTTGCGCAACTACCAACACCACAATATTGCATCCTACTACAAACGGTACGCGTGTCAGACAGCGCAGCATTAGCAATCAACGTACACAAGGCATATGAAGTTAACACATCTGATGTGTGGGGGCTACTTTATTTTTGGGCCATCATTCGATGTTCACAGCTTGACAGATCCCCTGGTAAGATGAGGCGCAATCTCCGTCATACTCTTTGCCATGTCTCGGCCTAACTAGACAACAGGCTACAGGCACGGGGGAAGTTGTGTCATTTAAGTAAAACCAGAAAGGAAGAGATGACAGTTAAATTTTGGCATTGCAAGACACATATTGCCAAGCCTACCCTGCCTGCCCAGTCCTGTTCATGACACTGGCTTGCATGTGCTTTGCTTGGCTAATGAGCATGTCCAGCCTTCAGTCTGTCGTGTATACAGTATCCTGTCACGTGTACAGTATCCCAGCCCATTTTTTGACAGTCCTGTTTTACTAACTCGCGAGACCTTTCAATAACTTTATGAATAAAGCCGAATATTCATGGCGTTGTAACTCATGATCTGTGGTCGGCTGGTCAGTGGCATGTGGGGATATTTTAGTAGGCTATGTGGCAGTTAGACATCCGGCGAATCTACTGCACCATCACGCCAACTCCCAAATAAAGGATGTTTGATGCAGCTTCTACCCTCTTCCATTTTGTCTCTATCAGCTGTGCAACTGATAATGATGTAATTTGAAATAATCAAGGGTTAATAGTGTTATGTCAGAGAGAAAAACAAAATTTACAAATTGTTTATAATGGCTTGTTTCAATTTTAGGTGACTCTAAGCCATCAACAACGTTCACCATGGAAATGGCCAAGGGAGAACCGGGTGTTGGGACACTCGATCCCATGGTGTCAACAAGCAACACAGAACTATTTCCAAGGGGAACATAATTCTGTATGGTGTATGCGGTATGATGAATAGCTGTCAAGACTTTGGAGGTATCTGCTGGTAGTTGAGCTCAAGGGGAAGAACACTTTTGAGAGTGTCCCTGTACACGCCTGCTTTCAGGAACTACATAAATGAAGACAAATGAGCCAGTTCCATTGGCAGCCATACAAGCCCAAGCCATTACAACCCTTTCAATATAAAGTATTACTTGGATGAGGTGGTATGCAGTAGGGTTGAGAACAAATAGTAGAATTGTCAACATTTCGACAAGGATGGCGTTGATCGACAAGTAAATCTAATTTTCGAAAGTTACCAAAAAAATATGCACAACCAATTGACTCACTTGGCGGCAGTAATGACGGGTTATTTCTTACAGACTAAACAAATCTGGCTAACGGCCAAGTACAGGAAATTATCACGGCTAGCGAAAGCATACCTGTGCATCCCGGCAACATCTGTAACCTACCAGCTGAAAGGGGTTTCTCTGCTGCAGGCATAATAGTCAACAGCCTACGTAAGCCTACTCCTGGAGCACGTGGACATGCTAATTTTTCTATACAAGAAACAATGATCATAATAATATGGATATTGTCTAATGATTCTTTGCATTTTTGTTAAGATCTTGCATCTATGGACGTGCTAGCCAGATTTTGTTTGGTTTTTGTTCATTAATTTTATATAATTTATTCCTATAAAATATCCTTACAAGGATATTTTTTATTCACTGGAATGGTAGGTTTGTTTGATTTAATGCGGACTGTAACGCCGTAACGTAACTCTGTTAGTCTATATATAAAGTGTAGTTTCATTTGGAAAGTATGGTCTAATACATTTTGTATTTTGTTGTTATGACCAGAAAACATTGACACAAAGACATTAGCTAATGTAAGGCAATTCATACACATCTGCGCTTCATGGGAGTGAATGCACATTTTTACAACGTTTCATTTGCAATTTTAATTAATGGAAAAGCTTGTAACAATCATTTGAAATAAATCACTAGTTATAAAATACTAATGACTTGACAGGCCTATGCATTAGGTTATTTGCTGCTGTTAGGGCATTTCTGAATCTGAAAGTCTCCTGAGTAAAAGTATATCTAATTGTTTATGCTAAAACGTTATTGAGGTTGTTAACTACATTTTTAAATAAAACGTTGAATTTATTGCATAACATAATACAACTTACATTCATTTTTCATTTAGAACCTCTCTTTTTGGCACGATTGGGTGGGGGCGACTATTCGACGACAAAAGCTGAGGAATTATCGATAGTGAAAATGTCATGCACATCCCTAGTATGCAGAGAACTTTACTTTGGTACAAATTTTGGTTAGGTTTCTAATTCATTTTGTATGCTTTTTTTTGCCTCATACTGCCTCACTGACACATCGTTTAATCTGTATCTTGACATGCAACAATAGCAAACTCCAAAGGCAAATGCAAAGCCTAGAATCAAGGCTAGACTGTGACACCTCTCGTCTGAACAAATGACAATACAGAAAACACCTGACAAACCGAAAACAGTAGTCAAGTCATTTGTCCCAATACTTCCGATGTCCTGAAATCAAGGCATCCGAAAAATATGGAGTGTCACTTCTAAAGGGTGAAATCAAATTGTACACAAACACCCTTTATCAATTGTTTTGCTGACCTCTAAAATTAATGGTGATTTGTTTTTGTTTTTATTTATTTATGCCTTAAATATGGTGACACTACAATATTACACATTTTTCCATAGACCAGGTCTAAATCTAATACATACCCATTTCCTAATGTTATGGTGAAGATAATTACAGAAGTGGATGGGCTAAACATTAAGTTACAGTGCTTGTTTTGACTAACCCCTAGTTTTTACCTTAATTCAGTCACAGGACACTGAAAACTCTATTATCCCTCTGAAGTGTATAATTAGGCGGGTTGGAAAGGTTTGACTAAGCAACCTGCCCTTCACCGTGTGTGAAGCACAATAGGGAAAAAAAAAGCTCCTGTTATAGATCAAAGCTGTGTGCTAGAAAACATTGATAGAGAATGGGCAGATTTCTTATTGTGATGGTCATGTGAATTCCCTTTATTTTTGGCTTCAGTCCGATCGATACTTAAGTTTATTTTTAACAGCTGTAATGTTACATTACAGCAATCAGACATGGCACATTAGAAACCAGAACATATTACCCCCCTTTTTTATTTTATTTAAAAAAAGGTATTGTCAGCTGCATTTTTCCTCCCTTTAATTTGAAAGTACTGCCTCCCCACCAGGTGTTTTCTACTGTGTACTGTGCATCAGGTGACCTGGTGCGGCTTGAAGCACAAAGGCACAAAACAATACAACCCCACCAAGTTCAACATTACAAGAAAAACAACAGAGAACGACAGACTCAGATCTGTGGCCTCTGGAGAGTCTTATATGTAAATGGGTATCCCAGAGAAACCAGTCTCTGTCAAATCATTCAGACTTGAATTCCCTCCCCAGTAAAAACCCATTGTAACAGTCAGATTACCAATGGCTCAAGACTAAACATGGCAAATATTTGGTTAACTGTAAACCGCGGCCATGGTAACAGTTCCTGACGCGACCGGAAGGGTTCAACACAACCTCACCCATAATGGTAAACTTTTTATAATAACCTACACTTGAGATTCTTCAAAATGACATTTAAATCCTAGTTTATGACATTTAGCCTATATACTGTTTTTTTTTGTTACAAACTAGGCTACCTAATGACTTCTATACTGAGTGTGATAATGACTTAACAATTCCGATAGAGGAATACACCACAATTGTGGAAAGAGATCTGAAATCACACCATTAAAGGCCGTGAAATATGCTGCTGACAGTGTAACCGCTTGTCACACTCGTTACGTTAGCATCCGTGTAAAACACACCCATCTAAATTAGGCCAACAACTATGTCCGCCCAAATAATCATCAACTGACAATGTTGCCACTCCGTCACTTAATTCTAAATACTCTAGCCCCCAGAGAACGTGAAGACACCTGATCCCGTTACCACCCTCCTCCACCAACTGTCTATTGCAGACTAGAGTACACAACATGACCTCAAGGGACAGGAGAAAATTATACAAGGTGATCCAAAAGACTACGGCTCTCTTTTACGTCATGTTTCATCTGGGCATATCTCTTAAATTGGAATTAGACAACTAATAATAGAGTAGGGCTAGTTAGGCCTATAGAATCAAATCAAAAACCGCCAGTCCAACACAGGGCTTTGAATATGCTTATTAACAACATATAGGCCTACACCGCCAAATAAGACCAATAAATAGGTGAAAGGAAACTTTGTAAAATTATGTGCCAGTTTTTGCATACAGTATTTGTAATTTGCATGCTGGCCTACTGAGGGATGTATAACATGTCTCTTAGTCTTTGAAAGGTGTGTGACGTTCCCCACACTTCACTTACCGCTTTAAGTTGCTCCAATCGGTCCTTCATCTTGACAACTGTATTAAAAAAGCTACAAATGTATAAAGTAATGTATAGTATTTTCTCTTAAAAAATACGATCCCCAATCGGTGAAATGCTAGCCAGCTGGACGGCTAGCGAGATGTTGAACGGAATCCCACCGCCAGTGAGTTTAAAAACAAATGTTCCCAAACTGCCCAAGTCTTGAAAAGGTTGACTCCAAAGTGACTTTTGCAGCTAAAACACTGCGTTTTGCACCGATTGTCCATACAATATGGCCGCGAGGGGGAAAAGCCCGTGTGTTTTTGTGCTAAATCTCTCCGCTCTGGGGATTAAAACAACAGTTGTGTACTGCCCGCATAATCTCCCTACCGCTCGCGTCCAGTAATCATTCTAAAACGCACTTTCTGGCTCACGCATGCGTGAACGGCTTCTTGTTCACTTCTTGTATATGCGGCCACGCCCTGGCCATAGCGTACCTGTGTGTGTTTTAGTTGATCTGGCAAGTCCATCTTGAATTTCCTTTGTCACTTTACTGGCAGTGACCATATAGGCTATTGAGGAGGTAAAGACACTGAAATGCACACCATATTTATGTACGAGTAGATGTGTCTATATTCGTTTGGTAAATAGACCAACACAAGATCGATGTTTATAGGCAATTGTAGTTCACCTACAGTGGGACCTAGCATTCATTAACAGAAACCCCTCACGGTGCCTCATTCACTTACACACAGATAATCTGTCATCTCTTTTGGTTAAGCGGATAAGGAAACGGTTTATTACGGGCGGCCCGTGACAGCTTCATAGCTGTTATGTTTTATTGTCGCACCACAGCGAATGAGTGGTGAAGAAACCAGTGTAGTCAAAAACTCAACAGTATCGTGCTCCCCATTTTCTCTCCCGCAAAACATAGACACGTATAGACACACACAGATATGGAAAGAGACGCGCACACACTGAAGTCCTGAACACGTCATAACCAATCAATTAAAAAGTAATTGATGCTGAAAAAATCCGGGTCCGCATCAGGGCGTGTACACAGTAATAAAATGTGTCCGGCATCCGCGAGATTTTCAATTATTTATTAAAGGAAGTACGTGGCCAGGTAACGCAAGCATATCCAGATACTGGGTTTGTGTTTTAGAAGTAAATGACGAATAGGGAAGAATTCTACCAAAGCTGTTATTTTTCTTGAAATGGAAAGAGAGAGACCTGCTAGATTAGAGACAATAACAATGTCGTAATTGAGTCGGTTGTGTCTCGCTGAATTGCGCGTGTGGAGGACAGCAAAATCAAAGGCACTGCTTCAATAGGCTGTACATTTATTTTAGACAAAATGTGTCACATTTACATTGGCTAGTTGATGTAAATAACAATTTCAGCTATCTAAGATATTGGCTTGAATCTACTTTTGGCATTCAGATTTCGAGGAAGTGAACAATAATGGAAGTGTTTTTAGCCTATTCTCATTAAGTTGCAAAATCCCAAACCCCTGTCTGCTCTGTGGAGTGAGCTCAAAGGTTTTGTGTGACAGAGATCTATATTGGTGATGAACCTTCTGCAACTCTAAATCTGTTTTGTTTTACACGCACTTGGAGATTTACTTTATGATGAAAAACGTTGTATAAAATATATGTAATATCTCCATAGCCAAACCATCTTTAGTAGAACTTTATACCGACATACGGACACCGTCAATTAGAATCACACTTAACACGCGCACGTGACGACTGACTGACTATCCTCAGGGATTTTTCAGTTAGGACACCCTAACCGTCACTTATCCTCGTGTTCATTTGCCACGTTCCTCATAGACAAGCTATAAATGTCAACTTGTTTGAGATGTTACATGGTTGACATCTGGTGGTCTGGTCGACAAACGGTGCACACGAGCCTGTCTGTAGTAGCTCCTCAACCATGTAGTAGCCCCTACACCAGACCTGGGCAAGATAAGGCCCCCGGGCCGGATCCGGCCCGTTGAGTAATTCTATCCGGCCCGCGATACATCCAAAACTTTAAAAATAATACAAAATAAAAAATACCTGACGAGGTCCGCAGATTAGGGTAGTTTATTTACTGCTGCATATTTATTTATTTTCAAATTAAATGTCCCGTGGCACTCCCAGCAATAAGTACAGCAGTATCATACTGTCTGTTTAAAATACCTTTAAATTGAAACAAGGTATTTGCGTTGCTATGATACGCAGGGACCAGCACCACAATCCACGCGCGGAAGTTATCAATTTGTACGTACTATACGCAATTGATGGCTAGCGATCTCTGGAAATGAGCCTAAGAAAAGTTGATAACGAAAGCAAGGTATTTAAAAAAGAATTGACAGGAAAATATTTATTTGTAGATGTCACAGGTTAAGCAACTTACTTAATATGTTAAACTAACGTCGCAGTTTTTAAAGAGTACAATTTGCAGAGGCACTTCCAGAGCGAGCATGCGGAGAAACACAAAAACTGTCACCCGATGCTATAATTTAACAAGTCCAAGCGCAGATGCAGCCTCACTGATGAATATCTTGCAGCAGTACCGCACACTGCTTCAACCGAACTACACACTGCTTCAACAGTACCGCACACTGCTTCAACAGAAATGACTCCTGACTTCACCTCACTTGTCAACGTCCATATGAGGCTCTCCTGTTCATACTGAGTGAGTAGCCCTAAAAGTTGTTTTCTTGGGTCTGGGCTGCTGGAATAACTGTCATTAAAACCACGTAGTACAAAAAATATACTGTATGAAGTTAGACGACGGCAATTATACCAACATTTGCTTTGAGTGAAAATCTTCAGAAGTGATTTCATAGACTTATGGCCGCCCTAATAACTATTATACCTATATAACTGTTATACACTATACCTTATGTAATAAACTTAGTCTGTTGAGTTGAAAGTTAAGTTTTAAGGCAAATATGTGTTGCAACATTTCTGTTGAGTAATAACCCTAAAAAGGGATTTTTTAGGCCTTTGCCTGCCACAATAACTGTTGTTAACAGAAAATAATTAAAAAAAACATTGTTAAAGTAAATTAAGTTTGATTATGAAAACGGTGTTGCATGAAAAATAAATATGCATAAATATAATATGCAAGTTAACAGAGTTAGCTATTTTGTGTGTTTTTTAGGCATGTTGGTTAAAAAAGTAATCTGGCCCACGATGCACTCTGGCATTTTCAGTGTGGCCCCCCAGTGAAAAATATTGCCCACCCCTGCCCTACACCATGTCTCCAGTATTACTAGGAATCTGCACTAGTCTGCAAATGCGGTCCTCCTGAACAAACGGGATGGAATACAATCACCAATGTCCTTAATGTGTTAACATACTTGATAGCATTTCCCACCGTTTAAAAAAAATAATTTTAGATCACCTGCCCTTAATCCCCTCCTTTCCAACCAAACTGAATATTGTCACTAGGGGCATGTACTGTACATAAACTCTTAGTCGTTTTTTTAATCATATCACCTGGCTGTTTGGGAAAATTGTTCCCTCCTACAGTGACTCTCGTGGCTTCCTACATAAAGCAGCCACTGAAGCATTCAGTTACTTTTCAACTGAACCTCGGAATGGGCAAAACAACTGACTTGGTGCCAGTCGCAACCATTTTTGTATTTCAGCAATTATGGCCCTCTGGGATTTTAAATGACAACATCGTCTAGGGCACTAGTAGACATTTAAGTCAGTTGGCAAACACTCTCACAGCAACTTTGTTATTTTTTTCCCCGTAATGCCCCAGCGTGAGAATCGAAACCCACAGCCCTGGCGTTGAAAGCAGCCTGCTCTCAACACCTGAACTATAAGGAACCACAACGACTCTGACGCTGGAACACTTCTGCTTGTCACACTCTCTTTCTAATTGCAGACTGAGGCATCGGGTGAGGGGTTGGAAAGGATCTACTCACCCCTATTACATCATCAACTGAGGACTTTCCTGTGGCCTCGGTGGGTCCAGCGGTCTAAGCCACTGTCTCCAGTATGCACATATGCTGCTGTCTGGGTTCAAATCCATCCCATTGCTCCCACAGCAAATAGAAATTCTTCAAAATATTTTCTCCAGCTAACACACGCAGGCCTGTAGCTCCGATCCCATTTGCAATAAGCCTGTGTTAGTGTGGTCTGGGCCCAAAGGTCTTACAATGGACGCCTGACTTCAATCGTCGTCAGTGTACTGAGTTCTTCAGGTCTCCCCACAGAGCTTTAATCTGAGGTTTAGCCTGGGGCTGTCCAGGAAGTTCGCACACAGAATCCAGAGTGCAGAGAACCATAGAGTGGGGTGATCTTTCAGCACAACAACAACCCAAAGCACACAGCCAAGACAACGCTGGAATGGCTTCAGGACCAGTCCTTGTGTGGCCCAGCCAAAGACTGGGCTTCATAGAGGTAGAATTGGAGAAACTGCCTAAATCCAGGTGTGCAAAGCTGGGAGAGGCATACCCAAGAAGACTCAAGGCTGGTAGAGGCATACCCAAGAAGACTCAAAGCTGGTAGAGGCATACCCAAGAAGACTCAAGGCTGGTAGAGGCATACCCAAGAAGACTCAAAGCTGGTAGAGGCATACCCAAGAAGACTCAAAGCTGGTAGAGGCATACCCAAGAAGACTCAAAGCTGGTAGAGGCATACCCAAGAAGACTCAAAGCTGGTAGAGGCATACCCTCTACCAGCTTTGGAAGCTGAGATTCCTGCAAAAGGTGCTTCTAGAAAGTACTGAATATAGGGTCAGAATACTTATGTACATTTTTTATTTTCAATAAATTGCCATGTCAGTATTGGTTATTGTTTGTAGATGGATGGCCCAATTAATGTAATGATTATAAAAAATTCTCTATTCTGTTAGTCATGTGTAATTTTTGTAATGTCATCTTTAACCAGAGAGCTCATTACCAAAGTTGGAGAGGTCAGCAGATTTTAAATCCAAAACCTTGTGTCGGTCTTTTTTCTGTCTTTCCCTCAAGGACCCGTATTTGTAAACAAACATATTTAGAAATCCAATTCCTGACTTCTACATCAAACAGCCTCACTCTCCTATCAAGGGCAATAAACTAGTGTACAGAAACAAAAAGCATCTCTCCAAGACCAACGGTTACCAGTTATAGCAGCACAAACAAAATGCATCCAGTCAGCAGCAGTCCAGTGGTTGAAAACTGCTTATTGAAGAGATAAAGAAACCATAAAGAACTGAAACACTTCATCAGTACTGGAGAAAAAGGGGGTCCAACCCAGTGCTATGTAGTGCCTAATAACCTCACCCTGGTTATTTTGGGGGCATGTTTTCATTTAACACAGAATTGGCAACTATCCATAAGAAAATCAGCAGTGCTACTGCAAGATCTAGATTCCTTATTTTTGCCTACAACGCACACAGCAAACACAGTTCTTGTGTGTAAATGTTCTCTTGTGTACCTCAATCTCATTTCCACAGCTTGAGGCGGTGGGGCGGGGAGTCACTACCGAGACTATCAGCATTTATCAACATTGACCCTGAAGCATTTAGGGTTAACGGCCTTTCCTACAGGCTGAACGGCTTCAGCTATCGTTCTAACACCTTTCCCGCCAGGTTCCTTACCTTATTTGATTTCTACAGTAGCACCCTTCAGTCCTTTCAGAGATATTTGAGAGGACACGGTACATTCCGGACCAACAGAAATGTCCTCCCGTCTCCAGTTCTAGTGTGATTAACACAGGAAGTTTAAATGTGGTACATGCGCCTTGAGGTCAGTATTATGCATGGACAACAATATGCTACTTGTGTATGGTAAAAAACTATCAAAGGCCTAAAATAATTTCACTTTACCATCAAGACCATTAACCTTATTTTTCCTGATGACATCCAAGCAGCGAATGCCTGTTTAATTTCATAGACAAGTCTTTTTATTAAGGGCATTGATCAGCCACTGGAAAGACCATCTATTACGCTCAAATTTAACTCTGTGACATGTTAGAACTTAGCAAAACAATCAAAGACAACCGCAAGTTATATCGAGAATGTTTTTATTTCAAAGTTAATTGCCCCCAAGTGCTTCCGGATGGTGTGCCTTAGGCCAGCGTAGGGACCAGGTAAGGGCAAAGCTTGGTGCTTGATGGTGAGCAGCGTATTGCCATGACAACACGAGGGTGGGCGTGTCTTACAGTGAAACTAGAGAACCACACGACTTCACCAAGTTTGTCTTTTTTCAGTTTTAAAACAAACAAAACAGGAAAAAAAAAGTTCAAAAATAAAAATAAATCTGCAACGGGATTTTACAGTAAAGAAGCCAAAACTCCGACAACTTCCTGCCGCATGGGGATGGGTTGGGTAGGGGTGTGTGTCACTGGTAACAGGTTAAAGGTCATCGTCTTCATCTGGGAGCGCTGTTTCTGACGCAACCTGGAGGGAGGCAGGAGTTGATTAACGGTTGGAAGTGGGACAACGAACGGTTAACCATGAACAACAATACTGAAGACAATGGCACAGAAGATCTAACATTCAGACCCAACTTAATTTCTGGTGTACGTACTTTTAGGTCGTGCTCATACTGCGCGGCAAGGGATGGGTCCATGAGGATCTCTGGGGGTGCTAGGGCGGGCATGGCAACAAACTCCAGGTTGGGGTCTCCAATCAGCTTCCGCGCTAGCCACAGGAAAGGCTTCTCGAAGTTGTAATTACTCTTGGCAGAGATGTCATAATACTGAAAGATAAGGAAAAACATGTTAATCTTTCACCCGGGCTAGTCATTAGTTTGCCGACAAGAACAGTGAACCGTATTGAAGTTTCTGTTGGTTACCTGAAGGTTCTTCTTGCGATGAAACACGATGCTCTTGGCTTTGACTTTCCTGTCTTTGATATCCACCTTGTTGCCGCAAAGGACTATGGGAATGTTCTCACAGACGCGCACCAAGTCCCGGTGCCAGTTGGGCACGTTCTTGTAGGTGACTCGAGATGTGACGTCAAACATGATGATTGCACACTGGGCTGGTAAGGCAGAGGGTGAACGCATGGAGGAGAGTGGGGGTAAAGAAAACAGGAGAGAGAGAAGGGCATTCAGATGGAAGAAAGAAAAGTGGCAGGGAACAGGTACAACATGGTCCAATTTAGCGCAGCATCCTTGCTGCAGGAGATGACAACTGTCAGAATAGCAAGTCACTTCCAGACTATGGCGAGTAAACCGCCAACGAGCAATCATCGACGGCCCCGCTTCCAGTAAAATTTTGGGTGCCTGACTCACCACGTGTCTTAACAACCAGAGGGTGAAATTCAGAACAAAGCGCCGTGCATGCATTAAGACAGGGACTTCTCTCCACTAACAAAAGACTGGAGGCACTAACTAAAGATTCCGTGGCGGGCGCACACAGTTTTGATACCACACCATACCTTGGATGTAGTAGCCGTCTCTGAGCCCACCAAACTTCTCCTGGCCGGCTGTGTCCCAGACGTTGTATTTGATAGCCCCTCTGTTAGTGTGGAAGACCAGTGGGTGCACCTCCACTCCCAGTGTGGCTAACGGGAGGGAAAGGTAGAGAAGAAAGACAGCCACAGGTTAAAAAAAAACATTTGGGAGAAAACAGACTGGGGAGAGGAAAATGGAGAGTAAGGACCGATTTAATACCAGGGGAGAAGTTTGAAAAGCAGGTGCCTAAAATGCTCGAGACGATCTGTCGCGCGCAAACAACGGATAAAGTGCATTTTATACACGCATTTCCTGGCCAACAGCAACAACTCTACCAATACACAGCACCGTGTTGACGCAACCAGTGTTTTGACACTCAGCCGCGATCTTGCAGATGCAGGCCTTCAAACACTGGACCATCTGAGGGCCACCGTCAACACAAAATTGAAACGGAAGTTCAGCCAATTGAATTGAAAACATGTGTCATGATCCCACATGTGCAGCTACATTCTCCATGTAGGTCTGCTAGAATAGTGTTTCTCACCCACAGTTAACACACAATGTTAACTAGTGCATACTCTTTTATTGGAGGACTATGTGTTCTGATAGTTGAATTTGCCAACATGGCCCCCTTCCAATAACTAAATCTCTGATTAAGCGTTCTACCACCACAGGCTGTTGAGGATGAGTGCAGAGGCCTAGCATTCATTTATTATCCCTAATGTGACAGTGCTGCGAGTTCACTATAATCTGGATCTGAGTAATGTTAGTGACTTACCAACATATTTTTTCTCGAACTCTCCCGTCAGATGTCTTTTGACGAAAGTGGTCTTTCCCGTTCCTCCATCGCCTACCAACACAAGCTGAAATGGATTACAAACAAGATGGTCATATTTAAAAACAAGGGGAGGGGGCAAACAAACGCTAGACAGACAGTACATGACCCAGCGTCATGTACTGTACAATTTAACATTACAGTACAATTCTAACATACGGAAAAACACTCACCTTGAACTGAACCTGTGGCTCGCCTTCTGCCATTGTCAGATGTGTCGTGGCGTTTGATGTCCTCCTAAAACAGACAGGGCGGGATAGTTAGCTAACGTTAGCTGGCTACTTATGTAGTTAACCTGACTACCTAGATCAACTAACTATTAGCTTGCCAGTGGCTAACGTACGTAGGAATCGCTAAGCGAACGTTAAGACAATTGAACTCCCCACCTATCTACTAGCCACGGTTGGCTATCGACAAAGCAACACGCGTCCACGCTAACCAAAAAAACTGCTTCGCTAACAACGCTACACTGGATTTGGGCGGTTGTAAGTTTCTAGCAACTTCTACCAACCCCGTTAGATTTTCCAGACATCTGACAAATCACGGAACTAAAACGGGAAACAATCCGACCTAAAATAACCTTAGTCCAGGTCTGTACTGTATGCGTTTTAAATATTGGCTCGTTGTCAGTCTTTATTTGATTAAGCGAACACATGAAGATGGCTAGTTAGCTTACTATGTTGCTAACCGTTAGCATGAATGAGTGCGCCATTCAGTAGCCTGCCGCACTTTTTTTAGTTTCGACAGGAACAATGTGTGTAGTGCAAAAATGTGTTCCCTAGCTTGGTAGCAAAGCACCGTAATGGCTTAAGGTTGAGTTATATAATCAAATAAACCCACCAAGACTTACAACTTTACTTAGTAATTTGAATGCGCAACAATAACTGGTAAAGCATCCTCAATTAAAGAAACAAAACAGTATCGCCATCCAGCTAACTAGCACTTCGCTAACGTAGCTAATCACTCTTATCAAAAAGCTAACGTTAGCTGCAAGCTAACATGAGTCTTGGAAATCAATAAAACTGTTTAAAAACTTCGCTTACTGCCAAAATAAGGAATAAACTGACTTTATAAACACCCAAATCACGTACGTTTTCGCCTCAAATCGTCCCAATTCTGAATCCCAATGGTTACAAATGAATTTTAAACAACTAGCATCAAATCAGGAAAAATGATCAGACTCACCGGCGTTGAAACGAAGAGGAAAAGAGTAAATGGCTGCGTTCGCGGGAGATTCAGCGTGGACTTGGTTCAGTTTCCGCCCATATCATGTGACCTACACCAGCGATAAACTGGGGCGCATTCAGCCTGATTCAGTCCGTATACATTCCACCAAGAATGTTTAAGTTGCTACGCGTTTGGTCAGTTGCGAAACGTTTAACAACAGATAAAATGCACCTGGATGTCAGATAAAATGTCACCAGAAACATTTCTGTTTGTCAGATTAATGGTGAACAGTCAACTTCTGTACATTAGGCTAAATAAACTTAACCTCAAACAACAGGGCTATCTGTGCGATAATAACATTTATAATTGTACACCTTTAAAAAATAATTTGTTATTAATAGCTCTGAGGGGTATTAATGTAAATCAGAGGGTCCTGATGATCTTGATCCACAAACCTCTCAAAAGTTCCTGCAGAAATAATTCCATAGACTGTAACACAGCGAGGCCCACTGTTGGTCCAGGAGGCCCGAACCACGTCTGTTTTTTGTTTCTACCTGGTAGCTGATAGCATTCACGTGGTGTCCCAGATCTGCAGTGGTTCCTGATTAATAGGAGAGGTTGAAAACCAGAACTGTTTCGTCCAGCCAGGAATGAGATTGAGCATCCCTGCTTTAACCAATAGCCAATAACACGACCTTATAACAAGCTATTCCGTGCACATTCTGATACCCTTTTTTATTTAGTTTTATTAAAATTCTTGTCATGTGAATAATGATTTAGTCTAGTTACTGTCAAATTGATGAAACCAGTGAGGATTTTTGTCAACAAAATGCAAATAAAGTAGTTTGGTGGGTAGCCAAAGAGCATGGAATAACACTTTTTTATTGCCAAAAACATGATACTAAGATAAACCGACAATACAATGTTAATTAATGACTCGTAGTTTGACGGTCTCCATCTCGTCCTTATACCAGACATTCTCACACATTCAGTTTTCTCAGTTGTATTTTTACTGGTTTAGGATATTTTTTTTTTGTATTTTTCTCTATGAGTAAAAATAAAGTAACAAGTAAAGTACTTATAAAGTAACAAACGACAGTTCTCTGGAATAAAATATTGTTATATTTTTTCAGTGTAATTGTACTTTAATAGCAAACCTGGACCAATAATTGCACTTGTAGCGAAACAGAAATGTGTAGGACTTTGATGAATCTATACAAACACCACATAGACCCCACGATGTATAACTTAAAACAAATAAGATGTAATTTCTCCTGACAAATTCTAGCAAGGTAAGCCTACCCACACCCTACCTGGTGTGTAGCTTGTGCAAATCTATACGGTTCTATAGGGCTACGGTTTGCACGCACACGCCCAGAGTCGCTCCTATCCGCTCGCTCACATCACACAGATAGAGGCAAACTGATGAAAATTAATTTTCCAGGTACTGTGTTTGCTTTTGCTTTTTAATCCAGCAGTGACTAAACGAGGTGGGATATCTTCAAGTAATTGGGAGACTGCGATAACTAAACCGTGAGATTTCTTTTTAGATATACTGCAGTGAAACTTGACAACTTGCCTACTTGAGAATTGTTTCGCGGGTTGGGCCGCCAGCTGAGCTTGCGATCTGTATAATCTCGCGATCTACCTATTGGAGACCGGATGTCAGGCTATAACAATTTATTGTTGTAATATTATTATCAGTGTAGCCCTGGGCACGGGCCAGGCATCGCCTTCTGATTGCTTAGATGTATACATTACAGATATTGTCAATATAACACATCCCCCGTGCCTTAGTGCTTACACATAAACTAAGTGACCCGCTAAATTGCATGTCAGAAAATAGGAGTATTCAAGTATACTTACTTTTCGATATAGTTCTAAATTGAAGGGAGGCCTGGAGTGTTTTTCTTAAAAATATATATTCTTTGTTTTTACTCAAACCTACCAGTCTTGATTAAAACGGTTCGCGGGTCAGTTCGGACCCATGGGCTTCAGCATACCTTGTCTACAGGGAGTTTCTGCAGGGACAGTATCATACTGCTCTTAGATTAGTTAGAAACAGCAGCTCTAACACATCACGGTTTAAAATTCTACATTGAGCATCAAGGGGATTTCAATCACACATTCCTTTAACAAGACCTTCCTACTTACAAACATCTGGTGAAATGTCCAATACTGTATGGAAGTCTCCGCTTGGATGTCAGTCCACGCAGTTCAGTCCCATTCCATCCATTGTGTTCTCTCCGCAAAAGGCCCTGCTGAGTTGATGTTTGATATTTAGGCCTATCCATTATCAGCTTGTATTATCACCTGACCTACCCCTTTTCACCGTTGTTTTCAAGAGTTTAATCACAGTTGTGGATTGACCGTGTCATTTGACAAGCTAATGAAAGATCACGTCCATTTGACTATAACAGGGGTCAACTTTTAAAGATTTTGTAAAAAACAAAATATTTTTTAAACATCCCATTTTGGGCTGGATGTGTAATAGGTTATTTATGTGCATAATCTGTAAGTATGATCGCTACCATACCTCAGTTTGTCATCAAATTCCCAGTTTGAAAGTGTGGAGGTTTTGACAACAGAAGGCAAGTATCAGCATATAAAGTGCATAATTTTCACAGACACATTTTGCAAAGTCCCACCTACAACCAGCTGCTAAAAATCCCAGAATGCATAATTAAGTAGATAAATAATTTTATCTCAAAATGCACTTTTTTGCTAGCTAATTACAGCAACTCACCAACAGACAAGCTCTTTTGTGAAGTAAACTAAATGACCCGAGGCAAACTGTTTATCCAACATTACACTCTGAATATGCCTCCTCAGGAAATGACATTAACGAACTACTGTTTAGTAGCTGTGTAGGCTATGATCCTGAGCTAAACGTGCACAACAGTTGCATGGAATAATTGGTATATAGCGCTGATGCACTCCTCAGCATGTAATTATATTACAACCAAATAGCGGTTATATTTGCAGGGCTGGCCCTAGGCATTAGCGGCCACTTCGGGCCCCTGACGACCAGGGGGCCCCAGACTGCTAGTGAGCCCCAGACCACTTGGGGAGAGGGGGCCCCCAAATCAAATTTTGCTTAGGGCCCCAAAAAGACTAGGACCAGCATTGGATATTTGACAACCCCCTAGAACTGCTTCCAGTTGTCAATGGTGGTATCTGGGTTGAACGTCTCTTTGCCGCCTAGAAGGCAAATTTAAGGTTGTGCACCTTATTGCGATGGTAACTTTTATCAGTTGGAAACGCTGTCAGCATTTGAGAACCTTTAGCCATTGAACAGACCCCAGTTAAATTATTGCTTTGTTTTCTTTAATTTCTTTCTGCAGTTTAGGCATTTGATTTCAAGACAATAAATAAAGGGGCAAGCTGATTCCATTAAAATGCCACCCACTTGTAGCCTTGATTAAATCCAACATCTAATTTTTACCTAAGGGGAATGGAAAAAGTACACAAACAAGACAGCTTCAAAAATTATCCATTTAATTTTTATCATACCAATAAATAAGATAGTTACATCAAGTACAATATTAACTAAATGTTTTAATTTGTGCAAATTTGCAGACATGTGCGTTTCAAATAAA
>JACXGI010002179.1:36501-47090 GCA_016801175.1 Esox masquinongy
TCTATAAAGGTAGTCAGGCTATATGATGGTCTATCTATACAGGTAATCTGCCTGTATGTTGGCAGCAATTTCTGTCTCCCATTGATCTCCATTGTTGAGCAGCTTCTCTTTGTTGTAGAGCAACTCCTCATGGGTCTCTGTGGCAAACTCAAAGTTTGGACCCTGAGGGATATGAAAAAAAATCAAGAAATACTTAGCCCTAAAATATTACACATTAAAGAAGTTCACTGACAGTTCTGTTCTGGAATCACAAGTCAATTTAATTTTAGACATCATGAGCAAGAAACAGAGAGAGAGACAGTTTGTTTTGGCAGCTGTTTACCTCCACAATAGCATCCACAGGGCAGGCCTCCTGGCAAAAGCCACAGTAGATGCACTTGGTCATGTCAATGTCGTAGCGAGTGGTTCTCCTGCTGCCATCTGCCCGGGTCTCAGCCTCAATGGTAATGGCCTAGGGCGGACACATGGGGGCAGCAGAGAGAGCAGCCAAAAGCATGAGAGCCTGAAATTAACTAGGGGGTAACGGGGTTACCAGTTTTAAATCACCTGACCTAGTTATTTGTTATTTTACACCTTTTTGTTAGTGGCATCATAGGGCATTATACAACAAAACGTGTTTTTCATAAAAAAAAATGCATAAGTATTAACATGATAAATGAAAACCACAGCCGAAGGAAGTAGAGGTGCTGCAGCCCCCCCACCCCTCCGTAGCAGGCTCAGCACCGACTGACGAGATTCGAAAGTGAGTTTCAGCCCGGGTCCGCCAACAATGCCCGACAGGCGCACGTCGTCCGTTCAATTTCTTTTCAATACCACCACGCACTCTGCCATTATCGGCGATCAAAACACCTTCCCGCAGCCACAATGAAAGCACAGACAAAATGTGGCATAAGGAGGGAACTGAGTTCTCAGTCGGCTTACCTGATTTAATTATCATGCGCCCACTGCAGTTAGACACTCGTCACATGAAGGACCAGTATCTGTGACTATTGCACTGTACGCAGTTGTGTTTTGGACCAGTGTAATCTGTGTAACCAGTGTAATCTGTGTAATCAGTGTAATCTGTGTGGGATCTTAATTTGTGTAAGGCAATATCTGGTGTTTACTGAACCGGCGTGAATGCATTCCAGGCTGTCTTGCCAGTCGGCTGCAGGGATTTCGGTGCCTAGTTTCCCCTCCCGCCCCTGCCCTAGTCGCATCTGTTCAGGGTGGATTAACTGATTGGAATGCGTCATAAGGTCAAGACAGAGGCTTGGTTGACGCCGGGGCACATTTCCAAACACCCGTCCAAAACAGAACGCCTGGCATTTTCAAACGCCGGAAGATGTTTTCCAACAGTCTTATTTCCGGGGAAAGTCACAGGTTCTTAGCAGCCTTAAAGAACAACAGGCTCGATTTATGTACAGATCTCTTACGGTTCAGATCCCAAGGCCTCTCTATTGCAAATAATAGTTAGGCAAACGAGGTTTTCGCTATTGGGAGCCGAAATTACATTTATCTAATGTTGAAATTACCTTCAATTTGCTTCCATATATGGAGAATGCTATTTTTTTTTTTTAAATGGGTCACCTGGGCAGGGCAGACCGCCTCACAGAGCTTACAGGCGATGCAACGTTCCTCCCCGTTGGGGTAACGGCGAAGAGCATGTTCCCCACGGAAACGAGGAGACAGGGGCCCCTTCTCAAAGGGATAGTTGATGGTTGCCGGCTCGCGGAAAAGGTAACTCATGGTCATGCCCAATCCTGGAGGAGAAAGAAAGAAACATTACTCATGGTGTGTTTCATTATGTGTTTGTGTGTGTGTGTGTGTGTGTGTGTTGTTTATCACCTCTGAAGAGCTCGGTCCACAACAGAGTCTGAGCAGCTCTGTCTGTGATGGACTTCATATCAACGGGCAGCTCATTAGCATTCACATACTCTACCGAGAGCGAGAGAGAGATACAAAAAAAATGGCCAGAATGAAGCACAATCAAATAGATAACACGGGTTAACTGGTCCACTAGATACACAGCAAACAAAACTGAGTGGTTTAGGCCAACCCAGGAATGTCAGCTGTGTCTTGTTTCTGCTGGGCTTCCACATCAGTAACTTACTGTACATCTCCCTTTGCAAACTGTGGCTGAAGTGTTGAACCAAGCCAGGGCTGTTGACCCCAAACGTGCCTGACAAGGAAACACAAGAGAGTGACATTAGTAGCCACAAATCACTACACGCTTCAAGGGCAAATGATTTACAGGTGACCAGTCTTACCTGGCCTGGAGCAGTGGAGCAAACGCAACGCAGTAGACATCTCAACCAAACAAAACTGGAGAAAGAGATGGACCATTCCTGTTAGGTTCCACCTCCCACGGAATTTGGAGGGGGGGGGGGTCAGAGGGCATCGGGGAGAACCCATACTGACTAATATGTGTGCTGTGGTCAATGGATTAAACCACTAGACCATCTTGTTAAATTCTCTGTGAAAGTGTTACATTTCCAAAATAGTGCATTCTTGATCCCCCATCCCTCCTCTCTCTGACCATGTGACCTCCACTGAGTCCATCCTAAACAGAATCGCTTATTTCGAGCGAATACATCTATATAATGTGGCGAACTGAATGTCAGGCAATCTGCTGTAACCTCCTGGCACTTTTCTAATCTCCTGTCCCCAATCAGGTCCTTACGTCACAATGACATTACAAATGCTGTCGGCTACCGTAACAGTACAGCGGGGACATTGTGGTATTTTGGCTACACGTAATATTATCGCTCATACTGTAAATAGCGTAGGTAAAACACAAAACGTGCAGTTTCTCGCAAATCACATCAGCTGCAAGTAGGCTGGGAATAGCTTTAACTGGGCTATGTTTTGATAAATAAACGTTGAGGAAAATATTAACAATTAAACCACAATGAAATATTTGGAAAATACTCGATATAAGCCGTCATTCTGTGGAGTGGGGATGAAGCTGTCGGATCAACAATAATTACATGCTGCGCACTTCAACATCACTGTCCAGACCAGACCATCTTGCCAAGTAGTCTATCGGACAAGCCGCGCTCAGATCCTTACTTTCTTTTAATTGTTGTTTTAAAATGCAACATTACCGTTTCAAAGACTAAACAATCAATTCAAATTACTGCTGTGATAAAATAATCGCTAACAGAATGACCGTTATAACGATAGAAGTAACTTTACCGTACCTTCTCTTCTACTACATGTGATACCGAACACAAGGGGCAGCAGTCAATCAGTGCGATGGTTGGTTCCGAGTGCAAAGGAACTCAGCAGATGCGTGGGAATAAGCGGGGGTTCGTCACCGTTAGTCACAAAAGCCACTGTCATAAACCCCGCCTATTTCCTAATGTGATTTCGAACCTACCATAACCTTAACACCAACTGTTATCATAAATTACCAAATGCCTTACCCCAACCTCAAATAACCACCAAAAACATGTTTTTATTTCCAATTTTGACTTCGTGGTCATAGAATTTGATTATATAGCAACATAACCTGATTTTGCGGCCAAAGAATCTAGTGGAAACCGTTTGCCTGGGTAGTCATTGATGCCATTTTGAATGTGTCACAAAATTAATACTTCACGAATTGTCCATAGCATAATTACATATTGTATTACTCCTTACATCACTCTCTCATGAAATCATTTTTATTATTAGGCCTATTACTATTAATACTCATGTTATAAAATAAAATCACACTCGCTCAGCTTTGAATTTCTATCCTTGTGTGGACCAAACACTAACACTAACCACAATTTTAAGTTTTACAGCAATTTTAAGGAAATTTGTTTAATTTTTTTGTGCTTGTCAGGACTTAAAATAGTCTTAATTCAGCCTGTGAAACTAAAACACGGACGCACGCACGCGCGCGCACACACGCACACACACACAAAGTAGGTGACAAGATGCATAGCGGAAGTTTCTCTCTTCCTCTCCAGTCTCATTCTAACCCAACAGTTCTCTCCAACAAGCATCCCACCAAGTGATCAAATAGAGAAGACAAGCTGAAGGTATTTGATTTTAGTTCAGTTCATTACTACTTTACAACAAGCCGCCATGCTTACAATCAAAGTTGACGGCGGAGCAAGAAATTGATAAAGTATCACTTCTGTTTCAAAGTGTATGTGCTGTTGTACTAAAGCGTGTGTGTATATCAATGCTAATATACAGGATGTCTTGTACATTAACACTTTAGTCATTTAACAGTAGGTCTCACCCAGGGCAACCCACAGTAATGACTGTGTAGATTTTTCATAATGTTGTGGTACTGGCCCACCTGTGGGAGCTGAATAAATCCAGGTGTTTGTGAGCACCACGCTCTTGCCCAACGAGCCACATTGGACACCAAGTATGGGTGCCACACTTGCACTTGCTTTTACTCAGAACACACCAATATCAGGTAGGATAGTGGAGAGACACACACACACACACACACAGATGGAGTAACACACGTGAACTGACACCACTGTCTTTCCCATCTTTGTAGGGTAAGATGCTGAGTGGGTCCACTCCAACCCAGATTACCCCTGGCGGAGAGGACAGTTCTGAATCGGACAGGGGCTCAGAGGTCGGAGTTCCACCTCCAGCCACAGAGACAGACCGCTTTGGCTTCATCCTGGGAAACGGATCTACTGCTGGGTTAGTACTAAGCAGTGTCTGTCTTGGGAACGCTGAAACTGGTTCATACTCCGTCTCTCGCTGCTTGGGTTTTACATTGTCTGTGTTTTTTTAATTAAAGATGGATTAGTCAAGATGAGAGACACACTGAGAAATAGAGAATTTGTGCTGAAAAGAATCTGAATCACCTTGAATCAACCAGCACATTTACACATACTCACACTTGGTACTGCTAATGGTAGAAAACAAAGACAGAATACACTAGATCTACATACAGACACACAGTTATACACAAGACAAGTGAGCATATAAGATAATTAGTGGGTTTTATATATATATAATATACTGACTCACAGCTGATGGACACTAACAGTTTCAATATATGCAATGCTGTCTACATGCAGGGAGATGAGCAGAGTATTTAATGGTGCACAGTTGAGCTATTTACATTTTAGTCATTTAGCCAACGCTTTTATTGTGAGTGGTGTGCAGTTAGTTAATGTTGAGGTGGCTTGATGCGGTGAGCATGAATCTTATTTGTCTCTCTGGGACAAGCTGGCCAGACAGTTATCAGAAAACACAGTTCAGGTGGAAGGTTTCTTTGGTCATGATTGATCTGTGCAGCCTTCCTGCCCCCCCTGTGACAAAGGGCAATTTAAAATTTGTTGTTGACCTTGGTGGGAGGGTCCACAGCACAACCAAAGGCAACTTTATGGAAAAAGTTATGACACAAAAGATTGTTCTGATCAGTAGTGCACATCTTTTCCCCTTAAAAAAAAGACACACACACACACACACACACACACACACAGGTAAAATCCATATTTAAAACATAACAATCTTAACATTTGGCCCAACACCCTCTCAACATCCTGACCTGTTGCCATGGAGACAGTTGCACCGACACCGTGTGGTTTTCCTGTTTCCTGTGTCTCTATGGTGTTTGTCTCTCGGTGACGAAACCCAAAGGTGAAGTTGACTCAACTCAATGCATTTGCTGACAATGTGTTGACGTTAATTGGCTGATTCAAGAGAGGACTTTGGTCGTCAGGGAAAGGACCGGGCCTGTGGGCAGCAGACGTTAGTAAACATAGCACACGATACTTCTGAGCACTAACTGCCGTCAGCAGTTAAATCACCAAGGACACACGAGCCAGTTCCAATGGCAGCCGAGTACGCCCATGCCAACACGCGCCATACCCACCCAATTCCACAGATGTGTTGGCATGATTAGGCTGCAGGGCAGTTTCTTTTCCTCGCCTCACTTCCCTCTTGCCACCCCTCTGGAAGCCATTAGTCTTTGTCTCATCCGTCCACAACACCTGTTTTTTTTTCAGGACTACAGCCACCTGTCCCTCTCCAGAGGCTAACCAGTTTTTTTAAGCCTTGCAATGTAGCCTCCTCTGTAGTTCTGCTTGTATACACACTCAGAAATAGAAGTACCGGAGTGTATTTAAAAGGGTACAAATGCTTGTTGCTGGGGGGGTTCCTTTTTGAGAGACAACTGTGTACCCTTTAGTGCCAGTCCATTTTTGTACCTTATCAAATTGTACCAGCAAATGACCTACACACGTTTTCAATGCTGCAGGGTCCAATGCAGCCCCTCCCCTCGGGGGTGAAATGGTACAAATTTGTTCTTTCTTTTGTTTTAATTCACTCTGTACCATTTTTGTTAGTCAAAAGGTGCTCTTCAGTCCCCATAAAGACCGAAATTGTACCTTTGAGGGAACATTCTTCAAAAGTGTACCTATAAGTACAGAACTGTTTTTGTTTCGTACCTCCATTTTTGAGTGTGTATTATTGTCTGACTCCTTCCGGGAGAGTGTTTTCCTGTTTAGGCACCAACGGCAGACTCCAAAAGCAATTTAAAGCCCTGAATAAAGGGTTGAAGGACATGATTTCCACTAGACCACCAGCCCCGGAAATATTCTGACTTTGAAATAACTTTTCAGATTATGTTTAAAGTGTTTAAAGACGATACCTGACGATTTCAGCTGCCACTGTGTTGACATCTCCCCCCTCCCCCTTGTTGTCCCTGTCCTTGTCCATCTGGTCATGCTTCCGACCTGGACTAAGTTTAAATAGACTCTGGACTCACATGCATTTATTAATTATTACAATTTGTACTCTTAATATGTTCACCCGGCACAGCCAGAGCCTGAGCCTGGTTCCTCTCTAGGTTTCTTCCTAAATTTTGGCCTTCTTAGGGAGTTTTTCTAGCCACTGAAATTCAACACTACTGTTGTTTGCTCCTTGGGGTTTAAGGCCGGGTGTTTTGTAAACACACTTTGTGACTGCTGATGTAAAAAGGGCTTTATAAATAAATTTTATTGATTGATTCACCTTACACTATGGGTTATACAGTGGCATCAGGAGTGAAGGCCCGCCCCCGGAGCTTGTCAGACAGAGAGAGGCAAAGTGGATCAACATCATCAGCCAATGGGATCGTGTCTTAATAAAGAAGTCCAGCAAGGTGTGTACGCTGCCTTTATGAAGTGACCTCTCTTGGGACAAGATTGTTCACTACAGCAGAACCCTAACATACCCTACGTCTGTCCCTCAGATCAAAGAGCAGTGTCAGAAGGGTATCCCGGCATCCCTCAGGGCTAAATGCTGGCCACTACTGAGCGGCGCTACGGACAGAATGCGCCTCAACAAGGACCTCTACCAGGTAGGAAAGGACCAACGGATCCAGGGGTTGACCCCCGACCTAACTGTGTCTTTATGATGTACATAAACCTACGGATATGATTTGCACCTTTAAAGCGGATTAGAAAAAAAATGCTGCATGAAATAGACAGGAAATTCACAATGAGACTTAAAAGACAGATAGTTAGTGCAGAGTTCATTCTGATTATATTTAGCAATCCGTAGGAGTGGCAGTCAAAATCTATTGTCAAAAAAATAAAAAACGTCTAGGTGCAGTTGGATTAGTATAAAATAATTTCCCTGTATTTTAAGCAGTACACACTGTAGATACACAAGCATTGCAGAGGAAGACACAGTTGAGGTAAATCTCTCTCCTCTGTCAGACCTTGGACTCCAGGCCCGCACTGCAGAGCTGGGTGGACATCATAGAGAGAGACTTGGATCGGCAGTTCCCCTTCCATGAGATGTTCCTCTCCAGAGACGGCCATGGGTAACACCGCTTCGTAATACCATACCACGAAACACCAGGAATAAGAATCACATGCAAGGCAGCACATCTTCCATTGGAGAACTGTCTGTTTCTGGCTGACCCGAGCGTTCTGTCGTGTCCTGTGTTTGTGTGCGGCGTTGCATGGGCAGGCAGCGCGGTCTGTTCCGAGTGCTGAAGGCCTTCACTCAGCTCCGGCCGGAGGAGGGATACTGCCAGGCCCAGGGACCGGTGGCCGCCGTGCTGCTCATGAACATGCCGACCGAGGTACGGTCACAGCCGCCGTGTCGCCATCGCCGCCACACGCTGGCGTTTGCCTGAGTTTTGGGTTTAACTGGACCGGGAAAAAAAAGAAAGATAACTCTAGCACAGACTTGTGCGTCATAGGTCACCAATGCCTTATTTCTGCTTGTTGATTAATCACTTGGACATAATAAGTGTTTCACTCCTACGCAATTTTAACAGAATAAGACGTGAAAAGCTAGGCAGATGACCCAGCATCTTTCCTTACACCTGTATCGTTGTTCCCACAGGAAGCATTCTGGTGCCTGGTACAGATTAGTGAGCTGTACCTTCCTGGTTACTACAGCCCCCTTCTGGTAAGACGTTGTACTTTACCCAGCACATGATGCACACAACCACTGGACATGCATGACACACACACACACGCACACGCACGCACACGTCAAACTGGGTTCGGCGGAGGGCTGAGTGTCCGCAGGTTTTCACTCTCACCTTGTACCTGATCGATTAATTAGGTCACTAATTGGTCAGTTTCTACCCTCACCTGGTTGTTTAGGTCTGAACTGGGAACCAATTTATAGGAAAAACCAAAAACCTGTGGACACTCGGCCCTCCGTGGAACCGGTTTGACACCCCCGTGTTAGAACAATAGATTCATCCGTCCGCATGCGGTGTGGTTATGTGACGAGGCTTTTCTCCGCCTCTTTTTATTTTGTAGGAGGGGGTTCTTTTTGATGCGGCCATGCTGACCTGGGTGCTGAAAAAGATGTGTCCCGCAGCCCACAAGCACATGCAGAGACATGAGGTGGACCCTTTGATGTTCGCCACCGACTGGCTGATGTGTCTGTTCACACGCCACCTGCCCTTCAACACCCTCCTCCGAGTCTGGGACCTCTTCTTCTGCTACGGTCGGTCAATGACAAGAAACCGCATATGTTTGTCCACGTCGATTATCCAATCCAATCCACAGCATATCTGGCCGCCCTAATGTTGTCCTCCATTCTCCGCCCCGACCCATCGACACATTAGTCAAGTCATTCTCCGCCCCGACCCATCGACACATTAGTCAAGTCATTCTCCGCCCCGACCCATCGACACATTAGTCAAGTCATTCTCCGCCCCGACCCATCGACACATTAGTCAAGTCATTCTCCGCCCCGACCCATCGACACATTACTCAAGTCATTCTCCGCCCCGACCCATCGACACATTAGTCAAGTCATTCTCCACACCACGCTTATCCCCGACTGGGTGCCTTACTTTTGGTTGATTTCCCGCGCCTCCTCTCTGTCAGGAGTGCGCGTGTTATTCCAGGTGGCAGTGGTCTTGGTGCGCAGGGCTCTGGGCCGGGTGGAGCACAGGGAGGAGTGC
This sequence comes from Esox masquinongy, assembly GCA_016801175.1. Lineage (NCBI taxonomy): Eukaryota > Metazoa > Chordata > Actinopteri > Esociformes > Esocidae > Esox > Esox masquinongy. The sequence continues at coordinate 45,869 of JACXGI010002179.1, forward strand.
GACGGACAAATGGAGACCCTGGAGAGGCTGAGGGGAGTGAAGGAGCACGTGCTGCTGGATGACGACGCCTTCATCGCAGAGGTCAGGCATCCGACCCCAGGCCCCTTAGGCTTTTACGCCGGTTGTACCGGACAATACACTGCCGTGATACCCCACATGAACCCCCTCTTCCCCCTCCCCCCCGCAGGTGTGTTCTGTCCCGCTGTCCGGTAAGGATCTGGACAAGCAGACGGAGAAAGAGCTGGAGAAGTGGCGGAAGGAGCGTCCCGCTTCCACCTTTGACCCCCGGGGTCGTTGCCACGGATATCGGACGGTGTGGGCAAGGGCTCGAGAGAGGGAGGAGGAGAGGGATAAGAAGCATAGGGAGAAAGTGAACCTGTCTCTCCCCCTCAGTCGCTCTCACTCCACCCTCTCCCTCTCTCCCTCAGGCTTCCGCAAGAGGTGGAAGAGGGGGAGCAAGTCAGATCCTTCCGAGGGGGAGGGGGGATGCCGAGGGGTAAGCGAAGTCCCAGAGGAGGTGAGGGAGGAGCAGAGGGATGGAGGGAATTTAAGGAGAGCGAGTGAGACGGCTGAAGGTCCATCCAGGACCCAGGGTGTTCCACCAACACCAAAGGACAGGGTACCGTTTAAACCCAAAGGACAAGAGGCCCGGACCCAAGACTCAGATCCATGCCAGGAGCTCACCTCTCAGCGCCTGCGAAAGAACCAGGGTCAAACATCCCGGGCCCCAGAGGCACAGGACACCAGCCACAGCCAGGACAACGTGGACACACAGGAAATACTGAACACACAGTCAACAGGGAGGGCAAACATGATTACTGAGCACATGCTTACAGAGACAACGGGTGAGGAAGAGAAAAGCGAGGAGAAAGAGGAGGCGACAAAGACACGTGACAAAACACTGACAGACAAACACACACGTCAAGACATCCAGACACATGCAAAAGCCAAGACAGCGGGAGACATGGAGGCAGAAAAAACGAGCGGAGTACTCACAGATGAAAGTGCAGAGACAGGGACGGCCACTGACGCTAAACAAGGGGCAGACACAGGGTCACTGACAGGGAGACACACAGAGACTGACACGCGATCACTGACAGGGATACACACAGAGACTGACACAGAGATGGATACAGACAAGGAGGTAGAGGCCGTTATAGAGGCTCAATTGCACACAGGCGCAGAAACAGAGACACGTGCAGATACAAAATCAGAGGTAGAG
>JACXGI010002179.1:47190-60666 GCA_016801175.1 Esox masquinongy
GAGACAGAGGGACCTGTAAACATTGAGGTCGGGACAGAGGGACCTGTAAACACAGAGGTTGGGACAGAGGGACCTGTACACAAAGAGGAAGAGGGACCTGTAAACAAAGGGGTAGAGGGACCTGTAAATACAGAGGTCGGGACAGAGGGACCTGTAAACACAGAGGTAGAGACAGAGGGACCTGTACACAAAGAGGAAGAGGGACCTGTAAACAAAGAGGTAGAGGGACCTGTAAATACAGAGGTCGGGACAGAGGGACCTGTAAACACAGAGATAGAGGCCCCTGTAAACACAAAAGTAGAGACAGAGGTACCTGTAAACACAGAGGTAGGGACAGAAGTACCTGTAAACACAGAGGTAGGGACAGAGGGACCTGTAAACACAGAGGTAGGAACAGAGGGACCTGTAAACACAGAGGTAGGAACAGAGGTACGTGTAAACAAAGAGATAGAGGGACCTGTAAACAAAGTGGTAGAGACAGAGGGACCTGTAAACAACAAAACCAAGGTACTGGTAAATAGCAAGGTGGAGACAGAGGGACCAGTACACAAAAAGACAGAGACACTTGCAAACAAAAAAACTGAGGGACCTGTCAACAAAGAGGTAGAGAGACCTATAGACACCAAGGTAGAAGGACCTGTAAACAAAGAGACAGAGAAAGAGGGACCTATAAACAAAGAGGTAGACGGAACTGTAAACAAAGTGATAGAAGGACGTATAACCAAAGTGGTAGCTGAATCGGTAAACAAAGAGGGAGATGAATATGTAACCAAAGAGGTAGATATACCAGTAAACACAGAGATAGAGGGACCAGTAAAAATAGAGATAGAGGGACCAGTAAAAATAGAGGTAGAGGGACCAGTAAAAATAGAGATAGAGGGACCAGTAAAAATAGAGGTAGAGGAAGGGATAGAGAAAGCTGTGGAGAGTCCAAATGAAATCCTTGTACACACAGAGGCCATATCAAATATTGAAGTACAGGACACAGGGACAGAACCCTGTAGGACAACACCGGTAACCTCCTCTACTGAGCCTGAGGTGGAAGGGGACTCACCAGACCGACCGGGCCAAGAAAAGACAGCGACTGACGAACACCAGAGTCCCGTCACCATCCATCCAGGGTTATATCAGAACGTCAGTGAGAGTGAGGAAGCGAGAGAGGAAGTATTCCCACTTCCCTCCCAGGAAGCCTCCACTGACATCATTACACTGATACATTCGGGGGGACCACTGAGAGCTGACATCTCTCACATACCTGGCAACAACAAGTCAGAAAGTGGCAAGAGTGACTCTCCTCTTGTAGAATCAAAGGCTGAATCTGGCAACTCGGTGTCCACGCAAGCCGACGCCTCGTCCAAAAGGACTCTGCCCGGCGATGGGCCGTGGGCGATCCCAGCCGGAGATTTCCGGCTCCGCAAGTCGTCAAGCTCCCGGAGGCACGCGCAGAAGCTGTCCGCAGATCTCTTCACTGACCCCAACCAATCACAACCCGCCTCCAACCAATCAAATGCAAGCCTTGTTGCGTCAGGCCAAACGCAAGCTACTTCTTCGGCTCCCGTTCAGGCAGCCGTGCCCCTAGAAACGCCCCGAAGAGTGACAGGGACCACCTCGACTCCTCCCCCACCTCAGGCTGGGCTGAAACCAGACAGGGAGCCATCCAACACCCCACGGAGATTTGGCCTATTCCGCCTGCTCAGAGGGGAGCAGCCTAAACACGACAGGGTCAAAGTAGAACCTAAAGTCCCTCTTCCACAAATCCTGATTCAGGACTTCAGTGATGGTGTGGGGGAGGGGTGCACGGTTAGAGTGGAGGAAGAGGAGAAGCTGAGCTCCAGAGAGAGAAGGAGGAGACGAAGGGAGCAGCAGAGGAGGGAGAAAGAGGAGGAGAAGTTACAGAAGAAGAGGGAGAAAGAGCTGGAGAAAGAGGAGAAAGAAAAAAAGAAGGAGAGGAGGAAGCCTCAAACAAGGGGGAAGAGTTTTCAGGTGCAGCCTAGCCAAGCTCCTTTGTTCGGAAACAGCGGCTCAAAGACATTTGGTTCCAAAAGAAACTCTACTCCATCTACGGAGGCATACTTTTAAAAAAGGAAGGACAGGAATGTAAATAAATATACAATGTAAATAATAAAACAATTCTATTTCAAAACTCAGGTGGAAGTGTTTTATTGCAGGGCTTGTGTAAACTGAGAGGCATACAAACAGGAAGTGCTTGTCAACATCCTCATAATTCCAGAGTCCCCCATGTGACATCATTTATCATCACAGTTCATTACATTTCAGGTTTTGGTCACTTAGCTAGCAGATGCTCTTAACCAGAGCCACTTCCAACAGAACATCTGGTTGTCCCATCTCTCTCCCTTGTAGATGATGTGATCAGCATACAGGTGCAGACATTCTTCTAAATGCTGCCACTGGCAATAAAAGCATAAGTCATCATACAGAAAAAAGTGAAGAATCCTACGTGTTTAAAAGTCTTCAGATTAGATCCAGACCTTCTTTCATCTCTTTAAATCTCCGTCCACGTCCTCACAGGAGTACGCAAACTGGTGCGCAAATGGTTCACACACATGCACGCATGAATGAACGCAAGCGCGCGGGGATCAATCCGACCAGCCCACGTCACGGCGATGCTACCCGTCCGTCGTCCTCACTGTCGCTAGCCAGCACTTCCTGACTCGTGACTGTCTGATTGGTCAGTTGAGAATCAGTCGGACAGACTGACCCAAAAAACAGGGAGCGGAACTGCTCAGGGTGAGAAAGAGGAGGGTTGGGGGAGCAGAGACGGGTTGGCTTTAGAATTAGAACCCATTAGACTTGTAACTCACACCAAAATTTAGAAAACAAACCTCACCTTTTTATTAGGGGGTCTTTCGGTGTCCCCCGTCTCTTCTTCCTCATCCTCCTCGCTCTCAAGCCTGTGATTGGCTACAGGCGACTGGGCTTCGAGCCTGTGATTGGACGTTTGCGCGGGTGCATTCGAGGGACCCGGTAATTCACTGGTGTCCATGGCGATGAGGTAGGAATCTATGTCGTCGTTCAAGAAGTCATCTACAGGTGGCGGCGAGCGAGCTCTGGCGAGACAGGAGAGCATTCTGGGTAAAGAGCAGGCTCCTATGTGAAAAGTCATGACCGCTCTGACAATTTGACAGCTGAATGCTGATTTACCGTTTTGGGTTGTTGTGGTTACGGAGGTTGAGGTCATCAGAGAGAGTGGCGAGCACAAAGTTCACCTCCAGAACACTGTCGGTTACACTCAACACCACGGGGCTGGAAAGAATGACAGGCAGGCAGATACAGACAGGCAGGGACAGACAGGCAGGGACAGACAGGCAGAGACAGACAGGCAGAGACACACAGACACACACTTTAGTCATACATGGATTAGGGCTGGCCCGAATCTAACAATAACATTTTGGTCAATTGGTAGTTTGACAGTTTTTTACCAATCTGATGGTAAACCTTTTTTAATATGTTTATTTTTCCATTTAATAGATACACACTATGTTTAAATAAAACTATCTAAATCCACTGAGCCAGTCTGACGCTCAAAAGTCACAGATTCCAGCAGTTATGCTCCTGAGGTTGACATTTATCTCACAGGCAAACACACACAATGTATTTTCATAATGTAAAATGTGTTTTAGGCATAATTTTCTGAAGTCAACCACGCGAAGCAGCTTTTTCAGGGATATAATGTCACTTCTCTGAACTCCACAAGAAACAGAACCATACAGCCTAGCCTATCTGTATGTTTTAGAGCAGGAGAGAAGGAATGCCATTTCTGCAATCTGCACCCGCCACATTCCCTGTGGAGGGCAGTGCCTGCGTCTACTACCTAGGCTTCCTGTCTTCCTCATGAATGTACTACAAATATTGAAACATAACCATGTATAATTTCAATGAAGCCTGTGGCATATTTTAATAAATCCTCCAGGGTATTACGGCTTTTTACTCCTCATAGGTTCATTGCTGCTGATTCTCGTTGTCTACAAATCCAAATCAATGCATTCTTGGCTCAGTAATAGGCTACCTAAAATTAGCACCAAAATATGTTTGATTATAAAGCCCCTGTTGGTCCTCCTGATCTCTGTAAGTCACCTTCATTTCGCACCCGTATTTCAGGGGGTTTTGTTCCTACTACGCTCACATACTCTGGTCGGTAGTAAAATGCTGAGCTGCACTTCATATGTACAAACGTAGGTCTCGTGTTGTTGTCAGGCCAAATCAGGAAAAAAGGAAAAGTGCTTTTTTGGTCACTAACACAGATTTGCACGCACGTGTTTGTACGTCAATGCTGATGAAGACCGACAAGTTTTCATTTCTGAACAAGCACATAGAAAAGACTAAAACCAATCAACCGGTCAACTGAATGGGTTCAGCCCTAAACAGGATACTCCAAAAATCTCAACAACTTAACATTTGAACGTGTGAGCGGTGACCAGATCTCCTTACCTGCCTGGCAAGTCAAAATGTACCGAGACAGGTAGACCTGTGGACTCTGCAAACACCAGCAAGCCCTGAGACACAAGACAACACTTCATTAGGTTACCGTAGTGCTATCAAGTGTCCTACGACATCCCAGATTATAACACCAGCCGTGACATATTTTCCTACCCTCAGCTCCTTCAGGCAGAAGGTGATGCTGCTCTCAGCTCCTACAGCAAAGTGCTCAAACTCATTGGAGCTTAGACACAGTTCAGTCAGCATGGCTTTGGCTCGTTCTAGCAGGGAATGCCGGGGGGAGGAAGGTGAGATAATCAGCACTTTAACACGGTTTGGTTTTTGACATGTACCAAATACAAAATACCAAATGCTATACAACACTTTAGCGGTGTAGAAAAAAAAACTGTCTCTCCCCTTACCTGGCTCTTCCTCTACGTAGTTCCTGAACAACACTCGTTCTCCGCTCACCGACAAACTCAGCTCTTCCAGAGCGGGAGGGAAGTGCAGCACTGTGTCCACCAGCAACCTGGAGGAGAGGAAACCAAGGTTAAATAAGGAGGGAAGGAGACAGGAAAGTAAAATAGAAAGACAGAGGAGGCGAGTCGGTGTGGGTTACCGGGGCTGGGCACGAAGCACATTGCTACAGCTGTCTTTATCAAACACGGCCTGAAGACTCTCACTGTCCTGGAACGACAGGTTGTGTGTCTTCATCAGCCCTATGGCGAGCGCAAGCATGCCCAAGTGAACACACACACACACACACACACACACACACACACACACACACACACACACACACACACACACACACACACACACACACACACACACACACACACACACAAATTAAAGCTGTAGTTAGAGGAAAACTGATGGTGTGAGGATGTTTAACACCGCTGAACTTTTTAAGATGTTGTCATTTTAACGGTCAGTTGGTCAGTCTGAAATATGTTCACCTCTCTGTACCACGGTCTTAAATCTTAAACGTGTTCGGCGGTCTGAAACGTGTTTCTCTCCGTACCATGTTTGCAGTGCAGGGTGAAAGTGAGACGACTCTTCTCTCCAACTAGCTCAATGTGACACTTCTCCACAGTCTTCTCCAGTGATGACAGGGACCTGAAGACAGCCTGCACACACTGAAGGAGGGCAGGAGTCAGTGCACATGACACAAGGGGTATGCAGCTATAGAAAACACAATTTTTTCAGAGAAACGCGTCCCTGTACCTTGATGGCCATCTTGCAGCGGAAAGCTTGTCCATAGGGAACCGTATACCTGACAAACAAATGGAAGCAAACATAGGTCGTCTACTCTTTCTTTCTCCTTCACACACACACACACACACACACACACACACACACACACACACACACAACATACCTGCTGAAGAAGAGTGGGGAGAAGAGGAAGCATGCGTAGGCTGAGCGGGACGAATTCACAGAACGCAGGGCCAGCTGACCAAGAGGAAAGATAAACATTACATCTTCAGGCCAATAAATCACAGGGCTAAACGGTGTCTTGGGCTCGGATTGGTGCCTTACCCCGTCATCCTCTGGCTCCAGATACAGCTCATCGCCTATCCTGGACAACGAGTGGATGGCCTTGGCAAGCACTGTAAAACACAGACCATCACCATGCACGGTATATAAATCTTTAGCTCTTACATTTCAACTGTATTTAACAGAGACATAAGGTTAGCTAAGCGCTCTAAGACGTCTCCTCAGATGTCAGGTCGGATTAGTACCTTTCACGTTGCCTCCTGTCACCACGCAGTCCATGGCCGGGAGGTGCAATGGCCTCGGGATGCGGGGTTGTTTGAATTACATGCAGGTGTAGAAATCCGCAGTTCTATCACTCTAACACCGCCCGGACGGCATAAGTGTTTCAGTCGCAGGGTAGTTAGATACAATATCTTAAAACGAGCAAACGATAGCTCAGTGAGCATGAAAAAATTTGCCCCAACGAAGAATCCTTCATGGTTACTCCTGTCCCTTATAAATAGTTATTTACTACACAGTAACGTTCTCTAGCTAGCGCGTGCCAATCTTATTGCAGAAGGGTAGCTAGCTAAAATGCTATTCATACAAAAAGGCATATTGCTGACAACTTGGAATAGGACACAAGACAGCTAGCAAAGTAGTCATGTCAACAGCTCACATTGAAGATTGTTAATTAAAACTTATTGTAGCCTTGCTTGCTTGTGAACCTTGCTAGCTAACTAGCTAGTTGTTTGAGTAAAGTTTACGTTGTTTAGCTAGCATTTTAGCGAGAATCACAATGTCTGTACGACCGGCTATGTGCTAAATCTGTATGCACTATATCATCCGATGTGATTGTTTACTCACTTTCATAGATATTAATGAACAACGCGTTGTTTACTTCAAAGCCACCTTAACGCGCGTCTTTCCGGGCGACCAACCAAAGGAACGATGGGCGTGTTCTTGATTATTCCGCGCATGCGCAGATAGATCATCTTAATTTTTAGTGACAGGTGACGTTTCAAAAAGTTTTTGATAAGTTCCTGATAAGAAAAACCGGTACTCGACAATCGTGTAACGCACATCTTAAAACGTTCATTACATTCCTTTGTACAATTAACAAATACATTTGGCGTCTCATAGGCCAAATGTGTCATCAAAACGGATTTTATATGCTATATATATATATATATATATATATATATATATATATACATCTATACGCTAATCTATGACCACAATGTGCTGAGAAATAGGGTGTGTGAACAACAGATACGAAAGAGAGGGGGGAGGAGGGAGAGAGTGAGAGAGGAAAGTGTCACTGTCACTTGCGGATGAAAGAGTAGCTATCCAACCTCACTGGTCTTTCTCGTTGGTCTGGGTGCCTTTGCCTGTGCAGCTCTTATTATTGTGTTAAGCCCGCAGTGATGACATTATCAATCCAGGTAAAAAAAAGAAAGAACAACGTATTAACCGCGAAGATAGACACGTGTGGCATATAGAAAGTCTATAGAGATACAGGAGATAAATTATTTGGAGGAAGAGGAAGACAAAAGGTGACAGAAAAACAAGGGGAAGGTGACAGAAAGAGTTCGAGCTGTTTTTAGCGTTGCTGTACATATATTTTCTGAGGTTACAAAACTTGGTGCAACTTCTCAAATGGAAGACTGGAGTAAGCATACTACTGGTCGGGAAGTAACATTCAAACAATCCATATAGAAAAGAAGTTGGTGAAGAGTGACAATGAAGACGAGAATGCAAAAGAAAGCAACCAGACATGCTTCCTAACCTGACAAGAGGCGCCGGGGCCAGGACTGAAACTGAATAAAATCTTAGGGCAAACATAAGAGATATAGATTAACATTTCTGTCTATTCCATTTATACATCGTTGTACTTTACGCTTGTATGTGACATTGTTGGTCTAAGCGAGTGGGTCAGATGTGAGAGTGATATCTGTTCCGGATGTCTCAACCAAGCCCCTCCATGGACACCCAGACTCTGCTTCAGTCCATGCTCCAGAGACTCAGGCTTCAGCCAGGCTCGGAGACCCAGCACAGCTGGCATGGACCGGACCCCCGCAGCCCCACCACAGCCGCCCAGGACCAGAAGACGGACAGCGGGAGACCAGCTGACATCATTGTCAGGGGGGCTGAAGGGGGAGGTGGAACGGTCTGGGAGCGCGAGATGAGGACCTGGGTCCCCAGTCAAAAAGAGGGAGGCGAGGAAGTTGATAAGCGGCCGACCAACACTCTCCCCAAGACAGACGGGAGACGGGTGGTGTCATCCCCTTCTGCTGCTTGGGATTCCCCGGTCCTCGCCCTGTCCCCCTCAGTCGGGAGGCTGCCAGCGGTGGTGACCTTCACAGGAACTCAGGTCCTTGAGAATGAGGACCCCGTTAAGACACCCCCTCCGAGTATCTCTTTGCTAACCTCCGAAACCAAGTGTTATCAGAACCATGACAGTTCCGTTGTCATGGCGTCAGCCTCTGGTTTTACCCCAAGGGTGTATACCTGGTCCTTGAAGAGCACACAGTCCTCTTTGGATATGGGGAAACGGATGGAGAGATTGGAGAATGGGGGGTCAGTTCTTTTGGGATATAGTGATGTCGTGGAGCCTGTGTCACTGAGCGAAGGTGTAGTAAAAACCTCCTCTTCAGACAAGGACACAAGGAGGAGATTGTCTAATAACATCACCAACAGGTGGACACAGAGAATTAAGGAAAAATGGAGAGACAGACAGGAGAGTTTGGAGAAGAAAAGGAAAGAGAATCGAGTGAAAGAAAAGAGGAAAGATACAAAACAAGCTCAAGTAAGTACATTAGCGCTCATTTGTATTCATTTAATGATAATATGTTACCCACCTGTCTTAGCACATTGGCTCACATTACATTTGAGGAATCATAATTTTCTTCCCATTTAACAGATTTCCCCACAACATCAGCTGCCAGTCAGAGAAGATAACATCACTAAGATGTCTAATGAAGAAGATATGACCATTCAGTCACCAATCAGAGAGGGTCAAGGTGAAGCCCCTCCCGCTCTGTCAGAAGACAGCGGAACAGAGGGTCCCTTCAGGTCAGTAAAAAAAAAATATTGCAATAAACACAAATGGTCCGACTGTTTAAAACCCTGGTGAGGCACCACTGTAGAATGGAGGGATGAGCTGAGAAAGGAAAAACATTTTTAAAAAAATGAGTGGGAAATTCCGAAATAAATTAGAAAAATAGAGATTATTCAAGAAATGCTATATGATTTTGACAACGGTTAGCCTAATCTAATAATCCCCCCCCCAAATTTTGTTAAATTATAAAAGTACTTGTTTTCAAACAATATGAATGTAAACAAACAAAATACACCAACAATTTTGAATAGAAATAACCCTAAAATACATAAATAACTAGAAAACTTGCCATCTGAGTGAGTTATGTGTGGTTTTTGCACAGGGAGGAGGCCATAGTTCAGATATTAGTCAGGGTGATACTTGGTTGTGGCAACGTTGAGGTGTCTGACATTCCCTCTTCATTGACAGTTACTGTAAATCACCCGCTTGTCAACAACGTGACTTTCTCTATCGCTCTCTCTTACACACACACACATACACACACACACACACACACACACACACACACACACACACACACACACACACACACAATGCTCAGTTCCTGCTAAAGCGAGTGATGAGTGTGTTGGCACCAGAGGCGTGGCCAGGATCACAATACATTCGGGGCTTAGCCCCACCCCCAAGCCCCCCCGCCCCCGCCCCGCCTGGGACAGGAAGTACAGGGCTTTGAATGTACATGCGGAAAATCTCGATGTACACGCTAGCAGCCTACATGTCTACATTGTCATAATGTGCGATCGGAATAAATGAATAGATCAGGGACTAATTTTATATTATTATTATTTTTTGGTCAATTTGAGATCCGGGGCTATTCATAAAAGATCCGGGGCTATACCCCCGGATGCCCAGGCCTAACGACGCCACTGGTTGGCACATTGCAATGTAGTGCATGTTTGATATCTAAACTAGCATTCCTGATTTCATATGACAGATCTCCAAGTCACTTTGAATATGGCCTCGGGTCCTTCAGCTTGTTGGAGGAGATCCTCATAGGGCAGGAGTGGGCCAGGTTTCTAAACCCTTCACAAGAAGACACCTCAGCCAATCAGAGAACAGTTCATGAGGCCACAAACCCATCACAGACCAATCAGAGCCCACAAGGTCAAGAGAGAGACCAATCAGCGTTGACGCAGGACCAAGCAAGCGATTTGCGACAGTTAAACAGTCAGTGGGTCTTCAGACCTCGTGAATTGGACCAAAATTCAAATCAAAGCGCTGATGTTTCCTCAACTGTCAATATGGATATCACAGTACAAAGCCTTGTCCAAGAACACAACCCAAAATACGAGACCATCCAATCAGCATCAGTGGAATACAGCCCCGTCCAATCACAAGTCTGCACAGATGAAGTGAGGCCAAGTCATATCCCTGTGCGAGACGTCTCCATCCTTAAGGTAAGATTTCAGTCAAACATGATAAGCCTTTATTCCCTTAGTTGGTGCGGCTGCGACTCCAGATTTTGTCTCGTCTTTTTCTTTAGGATACCTCTGACACTAAAGGTCCCCTCTGCTAGTAAAGAATAGATAACTCTGATAAATTAAGGTGTTTGTCTCATTAAGTTTGATCAAAGCTGTATCAATGCCTGCAAGACAACAATGATGGTATTGTACACAACAGAACTGAACATACAGTGAGGGCAAAAAGGATTTGATCCCCTGCTGATTTTGTATGTTTGCCCACTGACAAAGAAATGATCAGTCTATGATTTTAATGGTAGGTTTATTTGAACAGTGAGAGACAGAATAACAACAAAAAAAATCCAGAAAAACGCATGTCAAAAATGTTATAAATTGATTTGCATTTTAATTAGTGAAATAAGTATTCGACCCCTCTGCAAAACATGACTTAGTACTTGGTGGCAAAACCCTTGTTGGCAATCACAGAGGTCAGACATTTCTTGTAGTTGGCCACCAGGTTTGCACACATCTCAGGAGGGATTTTGTCCCACTCCTCTTTGCAGATCTTCTCCAAGTCATTAAGGTTTCGAGGCTGTCGTTTGGCAACTCGAACCTTCAACTCCCTCCACAGATTTTCTATGGGATTAAGGTCTGGAGACTGGCTAGGCCACTCCAGGACCTTAATGTGCTTCTTCTTGAGCCACTCCTTTGTTGCCTTGGCTGTGTGTTTTGGGTCATTGTCATGCTGGAATACTCATCCACGACCCATTTTCAATGCCCTGGCTGAGGGAAGGAGGTTCTCATCCAAGATTTGACGGTACATGGCCCCGTCCATCGTCCCTTTGATGCGGTGAAGTTGTCCTGTCCCCTTATCAGAAAAACACCTCCAAAGCATAATGTTTCCACCTCCATGTTTGACAGTGGGGATGGTGTTCTTGGGGTCATAGGCAGCATTCCTCCTCCTCCAAACACGGCGAGTTGAGTTGATGCCAAAGAGCTCGATTTTGGTCTCATCTGACCACAACACTTTCACACAGTTCTGCTCTGAACCATTCAGATGTTCATTGGCAAACTTCAGACGGCCCTGTACATGTGCTTTCTTGAGCAGGGGGACCTTGCGGGCGCTGCAGGATTTCAGTCCTTCACAGCGTAGTGTGTTACCAATTATTTTCTTGGTGACTATGGTCCCAGCTGCCTTGAGATCATTGACAAGATCCTCCCGTCTAGTTCTGGGCTGATTCCTCATCGTTCTCATGATCATTGCAACTCCACGCGGTGAGATCTTGCATAGAGCCCCAGACCGAGGGAGATTGACAGTTCTTTTGTGTTTCTTCCATTTGCGAATAATCGCACCAACTGTTGTCACCTTCTCACCAAGCTGCTTGGCGATGGTCTTGTAGCCCATTCCAGCCTTGTGTAGGTCTACAATCTTGTCCCTAACATCCTTGGACAGCTCTTTGGTCTTGGCCATGGTGGAGAGTTTGGAATCTGATTGATTGATTGCTTGCTTCTGTGGACAGTTGTCTTTTATACAGGCAACAAACTGAGATTAGGAGCACTCCCTTTAAGAGTGTGATCCTAATCTCAGCTCGTTACCTGTATAAAAGACACCTGGGAGCCAGAAATCTTTCTGATTGAGAGGGGATCAAATACTTATTTCACTCATTAAAATGCAAATCAATTCATAAAATTTTTGACATGCGTTTTTCTGGATTTTTTTTGTTTGTCATTCTGTCTCTCAATGTTCAAATAAACCTATTTATGATAGACTGATCATTTCTTTGTCAGTGGGCAAACGTACAAAATCAGCAGGGGATCAAATACTTTTCTCCCCTCACTGTAACAGCATAACAGAATGTCACTGGAAGACAAAAGCATGTGTTAAAATACACAACTAGTCCATGCCACCTTATTTTTACACCATCTGCTCCCTAACCGATTGGGATCAAATGGTCGGTATGCAGAGGTGTCACTGCTAAGACCAGAACAGTTATTATTTATGACTGACAGTAAGGAACATGAGGTGAAAGAGAGCAGGAGGGTGTGTAACGACGGGACATGATCCAGGCCCTTGCCAGAGATACTTTGTGGTCAGTAACTTCAGGGTGCAGGCAGCCTAGTGGTCATAGCATTTAACCAGTTGCTGGTTTGAATCCCTGAGCTGGCAATTTGAAAAAAAAAAAAAAGTTTGTCCCTGAGCAAATCCTATGCATGCAAGACAAATTTCCCTTTTACCTGTATAGACAAAAAAGTGATATTGCCCCCCTCGAGGGGTGAGGTTGACGTGTCATGAAACACTTAGCCCCTCGAGCGACCGCGGTCGCTAACACTGTGCATTAACACTCCACAGCCAGCAGACGTTTCGGAAGACACCGCCCTGATGCGACGAGTTCACCTGAACAGGAAGAGGGCACACCAGGCACAGGAGAGGAAGGAAGTGAGGGAGCGTGTGAAAGCAGATGAGGCAGAGAGAATGGAGGACAACTTAGTCCCGTCTGATGAGACAAGCTGCAAAGCTGGGGTGGAGGAAGCGAGGGACAGAGGTACCCCTGTGTTGCCTCTCTACCCCCTGAAATCGCCCCTTTTCTCTCACCTGCCATCCACACCTTCTCCCTCCTCCACCTCTTGTCCTCTTGTCATCCGAAGTATCCTGCGACACTCCGAGTTTCAAGATTCAGACTACTTCCTGACGATGGAAACCGCAACGAAAAGGGTACGGAAAAATGTTAGCCTCTGATATCAGTCCCGCACTATAAGAGTTTGAACCACTGTACATTAATCAATCGATCAATCAAGTTGTTTTATAAAGCCCTTTTTACATCAGCAGTTGTCACAAAGTGCTTTTACAGATATCCAGCCTGAAACCCCAAAGAGCAAGCAACAACAGTTAATGCACAGTGGCTAGGAAAAACCCCCTAGTAGGGTCCAAATCTAGGAAGAAACCTACAGAGGAACCCGACTGAGGGGTGGCCAGTCCTCTTGGCTGTGCCGGTTTTTACGAGTACATGATCTTTTGGGCTGTCAGTGTTTCTATTTTAG
>JACXGI010002179.1:60766-77762 GCA_016801175.1 Esox masquinongy
CTCCATATCCCCCCCCCCGTCTATCTGTACATTCTATTTATCACTGTATCACTCAGAGGCGGATGACAAACCCTAATCGTGTGTGGTTCTCTGAGGAGGTGGTCACCATACCACCCAGCGTCCTTACCCAGGAGGATCTTTGTTCTGAGGTGAATTCTGGGACGGAGGAGTATTCTGCTCCCGAGGAGGATGCAGTGATGGAGGAGGAGGAGGTGAAGGTTGTGCCGATGAAGCCACAGCCCACCGCTGCTCTACCCGCTTGGGTGCAGGCTCTGAAGAAGAAGACGAGGACGAGGAACCACAAACACTGAACAACAATGGTCCTGTCAGAGCACATCTTTTTCTTTACTAAGATTTGGTCAAAAGATCAGATTTGGGTAGCCTTATTTAACCAAAGACTTAGCATGAGAGACCTGGCCATTCGTGTATAACTGTTTCCAAAAAACATAGCCGTGTTCCCTCTACAGTCAGAGTAGAACACAGCTATGCTTTCTGGAAACTAGTTTAACCTCGCATTTCCTCTTCTATGCCACATCAAATTCCTCCAGTCTCTGGTACCATTACTGATAAAATTGCTAATGCTGATTTTAATCAATGCTTTATTTCAGCGGGCTACCATTTTAAAATAACATCTATGTGGATTTGGGAGTTGGGGATGAAATACTGATTTGTTTTTATGGTAACATAATTTAAAATAATAGTCACTTTTTTCTTTCCAGCTATTCAGAGGTTAAGTCCTTGATGCTTTGCTAGCTTCAAACAAAGAATTCACATGAGCAGGCTATCTCAACGAAGGGCTGCTTTAATATGCAGCCCCATTTGTCTCACGCTCTACAACCCATATGTTAAATCTAGCATTGGTGTCAGGAGGTATTCTTACATCATGGAAAGATGCTAATGTGCTTCCTCTCCTTATGAATGGGGACACTAGCAATCATGATAGCTATGGACTGAGTCATAAACTGTCTTGTCTAGCTAAGGTGTTAGTTGGTGAATATTTCTATATCATCAGTCTGGTTTTACTCCAGGGCACAGCGCTGTTAATGGTACCTTTCTGGTTGTAAATTACTTTGAGTTGCTTTGTTTATATACATATCCAGCGCTTTTAACATTTAATGAAGTTGACCTCTTTAGGTTTGGCAAATGACGCCAGCTTGTGATTTTAGGACTACCTCTGTGGCAGAACTTTTGCTTGATGAGAAGATTTTTATTTAAAGCCGAGTTAGTAGAGAAGTTGAAGATCAAGATCTGTGTTTTATACTACTGTGCG
Organism: Esox masquinongy; assembly: GCA_016801175.1. NCBI lineage: Eukaryota > Metazoa > Chordata > Actinopteri > Esociformes > Esocidae > Esox > Esox masquinongy. Next base: position 62,037 of record JACXGI010002179.1, read on the forward strand.
CTTTGATCTCCGGTGACTGAACATTGCACGTTTTATGAAAAAAGTGGGATGGACATGGGCTGTATTTTAAAAGAGCAGCATCCTCTTCTGTGAGTTTACAAACGTCCAGGATATCTGGCTTCACTTGTCTAGGTTAAAATAATGAAATACAGCACCTGATATGCTGCGAGTAGCTTTTGATAATACAACCTTTATGTTTAATGCCCTGCAGAAGTGGACGGCTTGTCAATATGTTGTTGTTTATGTGGAGCTTTTTGTTTTGTTTTTCCTAAAACATTTTGTACAAACGTTGTCGTTGTTGTCCCAGAATAAGACGTACACAATAAATATACACATGTATACTGTACATGTACAGTACCAGTCAAAAGTTTGCACACACCCGTCAGGTGAATGGGTAAGTGTGTCCACACCTTTGACAGGTACTGTATGTATATGGAAAGAAGACAGTCAACACTTTATAACAGCATCTGCAACTTTTTTCATGAAACTCAAATGTTTGATTCCAGGTACAATGTCTGTTGCCTAGCACTTTTTCTGTAATGGAAAAGCTGTCTCATTGTACAGTTCCTATGCACTTTCTTCACACAGTTCCTATGCACTTTCTTCGTGTTATAGACTTAATTTGTAACTGATTAAAAATGTTGCCATCAATCAGCACGCAATACCCCGTAATGTTGAGGTAAAAATGTGTTTTGGGAAATGCCAACTATTTGAAAATAAAAAAGCTCTCATGTACATCAGTATTCAGACCCTTTATTAAATAGTTTGTAGAAGCACCTTTGGCAGCAATTACATTTTTGAGTCTTACTGGATTTGCCTCTGCCAGCTTTGCACATTAGGGAAGTTTCTCCCCTTCCTCCTTGCAGATCTTCTCATGCTGTAAGATTGGACGCAAGGTGCCAGTGAACTGTGATACTCAGGTCTCCCCTCATATGTTCAGGCAAGTTCAAGTCTGGACTTTAGCTGGGCCACTCAAGGACATTCACAGAAAATGTCTGTTTCATCAGACAAGATATTTTTCCTCACGCTGAGTCCTTCAGGTGGTAAGTCATATATCTTTTACTGTGGAGTAGCTTCCGTCTTGCCACTACAACAAAATCCTGATTGATGGAGAGCTGCAGAGATGGTTGTCCTTGCGGCAGGTTCCACCATCTCCATAGAGAAACTCTTTTGAGTGGCCATTGGGTTCTAGGCCACCTACCTGTCAGAGCCATTCTTGCTCAGTTACTTAGTTTGGCTGGATGGCCTGCTCAAAGAAAAGTTTTGGTGGCTCCTTCTTCCTTCTTCCGTTTTACAATGATAGAGCACACTGTACATTCAACTTTTTAAAAAAATGTATAACCTTCCCCAGATCTACGTCATAACATGCCTGAATACTTATTCACATAAAGCAGCTTTTCATTTTCAAGACTTTTGCAGAAATATCTTGAATTTATCATTATGGTCTATTGTGTGTTGATTTGTGACCAAAAATATATTTAAAAAAAAAGTATGTAACACAGAAAAATGAAAAAGAGTGTAGGGGTCTGAATACTTTCCGAAGACGCTGTATATTATTCTACATTTTTCTGTTTTTTCTCTGACTTTGCCGATAACTGACACAGCAGTAACGTTTTTCTATGGAAACAATTTCAGTGTCCTGCATCCATTAGCATGTGATATCATAGCAGACCAATATTGTTGTGGTCAGCGTCTTACCTCTAACCCATTATCTCTGCATCTCGCTCCCTCATCAATGGTGTTAGTAACGGCATAGGTTTGTATTGTTTATTGGGGGGGGTCAGGGTCAATGGATCCCAGGATATTCACTCTTTTCCGGTGGGGTCACATTGACCTGTCGGTAATATTGGGGGGTCATGACCCCCTCGTCTCCCCAATTCTACACCCCTGGGTGTTACACAATTAAAAAGGTCTTTAAGTTGTGTGTTAATTATGTGATCGTTAGCGGTGAGACAGAGAGTCAACCGACTGCCTGCACATATTGGGTGTGCCTTGCGCCAGTCAAACACTGACACACACAAACAAGTCAGTTCAGGTGTTTATTTTTTCAATCTCAGGTGTTTATGACTCGTTGATGTAGAATGTCACTCAAAGCTGCTGGTCCAGGTTGAGGGAAACAGCACCTGAATCATTTGACACTGGTTTGACTGACTGCTGGCTGCAACTTTTTTGGGAGAGTAATATCTTGATCTGTGATTCAGACACCTAGGGAATTGAAGGTAAGGAGAGGGAAGGGCATATGGAGTGAGAGAAGGGTTATAGAGAAGGAGTAGAGACAGAGGAGGGTTAGAGAGAAGGAGTAGAGACAGAGGAGGGTTAGAGAGAAGGAGCAGAGTCAGAAGAGGGTTTGGGAGAAGGAGTAGAGACAGGAGGGTTAGAGAGAAAGAGGAGGGTTAGAGAGACGAGATAGAAAACCCTTTTATTTAATATACTTTTCTACTTGCTTTGACAGTGTAAACAAATACAATTAATACTGCATTCATAGAGGAGCAGCTAGAAAGTGAGGAGGGGGTAGAGACAAAGGAGAAGGTAGAGAGAGATGTAATATTAATTGTGTAAAAAAATAAAATAAAAAAATACCTCCTCAAATTTTCTGGCCTTGTATTGGTCCGCCCCTGTCAGGAAGTTCAGGAGGATGACATCGCAAAGGATTGAACCCTGCAGTCAAACAGGACAAAAGACATTTGAACACGTTGACCGAAACAAATCCTGAAACATTTGTCTTGACTCTGGGATTAAATGTGAGGACAATGGCTTCCTCTTTCAAAAACCCCCCCAAAAAACAGTCCGGTTCCAGAAGCCTTACCAGTCCCACTGAGGTGAAAGCCGCCACTATGTTGATCAGCGTGGGAATTGGGTCAAACTTCCCTGCCTTATAAGACAGACACATCAACTCCAGATCATCCACAGATAACAGATGCGAAAGGAAGGGGTTAAATCACTGTCTCCACATACAACAAACACAAGCACACCAATCCACACTTACAAAGCCAGTGACCAGAATATCAAAGCGAATCGCGTAGGCCTTGTGAAGAGTGCGGAAATCCGTCCCATTCTCCGATTTGTAATATTTGGCAAACCTGTGATTTTGGGAAAATGTTTGTGAAACAAGAAACAAAAGTTAGGTGTGTCGTGAGAAAGGAAAGGAGACGACAAGTACGACCTGAACGGTGACAGGGAGAAAGAGGGAAAAAAGGAAGACGGGGAGAGTCTCCCAGAAGGGTTAACATTAAAGGGTTAATATTACCTAAAGTTGTATCCCTTTGAAACCATGTTCTTCTCAAACACAGCATCTAGTCGTGTGAAGGAATAGTGAGGCTCACATCTCTCCTCCGACAGATCCAGATTACACAGCCATTGTATGTTGATCCCAATCTCTCCGCCCTGGCCGAGGGAGACCGCGGAAGGACAGAGGAGGACAGAAAGGGAAAGAAAGGGAGAGAGAGAGGGAGAGAAGGGCAATGAGGACGCGGGACGAGGACATGTAGCCAGTAACCGGCAAGACGGGAGGACTTCTAAAAAGTGAGGAGAGTGGTAGCAGAGAAAGAGGGTAAAAAGGAGAGAAAGAAGATAAAAGAAATCAGGTCCCCAGGGAGACGAGAGAAAGAGAGAGAGAGAGGAAGAAAGAGTGACAGAGAAATGAAGAGAGGGAGAGGAAGAAAGAGAGAGGGTGAGAGAGAGAACAAGAGTGACAGAGGAAGAGCGCAAGAAAAAGAGAGAGAGAAACAGAGAGAGATAGAGGGGTCTCACCGTCTGACCAATGGTAGAGAGGTTCTGTCCAGTGTAGCGCAGCACGTCTCCCACCTTAAAGATGGGACAGTGACGGTTGTGGCTGTGGTCATACCTACAGCTCCTGATGTACGTCTTATTCAGGGAGGACGGGAAATTCCCCCTGTGGGGGAGGGGGGTACACAAGGGAGAAATGAAGGCTTGGGACCAGATCCCCTTCAGGCAGAAACGGAGCAGTCCCGGAGACGGGGGGGGTGCGGGTTCCTTACCTGGTGACATTGAACCTAGGGAAGCGGATGCTGTTCTTGATGAAGATGGTGAAGTTCTCCACCTCCATCATTGGTTTCCTAAACCGGCGGGAGGGACAGACAGACGCGGGGGAAAACGTGATCCGCGTTATAAATGTCAAGTAGATGCAAAGCTGTAAAAATTTGATGTTGTATGTGTGGGAGTGAATGGTGATCAATTGCTCACCGCATGTTTTTTAGTTTTTTGTACATGTTTAGTATTTGTGCCTTTCTTCTTGTATTTTGTATTCTGTTATCGTAACTGTCATTTTTGGTCAGTTGGGGTTTTCTGACCACGTCACAATCATTTAAGTTACTACAGGGGAAACTGAAAAAATAAGTGACTTATCTGACCAGAAAAGACCAGTGGATGTGTCAGTGGAATAAAGTTTTTTTTTTCTCTTTATGTCGGAGTCCAGGGTCGTTAACTGAAGTGAGTCGTCACGATTCTATCAGTGGCGTAATGGTAAAAAAAATTGGTAGGTAAACTGATCGTCGGTTGCGGTAAAAAGTATGTCTATCTGTATGCTTTCTCTGAAACTACAGTAGACATCAACCTATTGGACATCTTGCCAGGGGAAAGCCTGTACTCTCATCAAGGCAAGGCATCCGAACCACAGAATCTGGTTCCAGTCAAGGTTCTAATGACATTCAGCAAATCCCAGGCACTGACATTTATGTGTTGATGAGAACAGGGGTTCATCTCTGGCGAGACATTGGCTCGGCATGTGTGGAACCTCATACTGAGCCATGGATGACCACCGTGACAGTTAATAATGACTGAACAAATACGCCTCAATGAGAAGATAATGTCTGCTACATTTGGTTCATAGGAATTCCAAGGGGTGAAAGAGAAAATAAAGTTCTCAACGTCTCACACTTTGAGTTTGTCCACCTCGGCAGGACACCAACCGGCCATCTCACAGCGGTGTCCTTTAGAGGAGTTCACACAGGAACCGGTGATGACCCCTGTAGGAGCGAGGCGTTTGAGATTAACCACCGCCCGACACAAAGGACCACTCCAAGACAGGAAGGGAAAAGATGAGGACTAACCATTTCCAAGATAGCTCCCCAAATGCTTGCTGCAGTCTTTATCACTGTCACACTTGTAGCTGCTTTCAACCTGAACATGTGCCAAGTACACACACACACACACAAACACATACACACACACCCACACAGAGAGATTAGCGTGGGCACGCCTGCTTGAAAAAAGAAGCACACATTTCAACCAGGTCCATGCTGGTCAACGCTGGACAGATACCAGTCCGATGGGTTTGACCGGTGTGGTCTACATGCTGATTAATCTGGCATGACTGGCAGATCAGGGTTCTGCTTGCGGACCAGCCCATCCTGTTAACCTGATGGTGCTGGCGACCAACCAAGGTCCATGCTAGTCTGTGACGGTCCGGAATGGTCCAGTTAGCTGGTCAAAACCAGATGCGTCTCAAGTTTCCAGGACCGTTGTTGAATAACCCTGCTTCAGCAGGTCAAGCCGGTCAGCAAAACGACACCCATCGTCATCAGACTGGACTTCATCGCGCACTCTATTGCGTTTTGATTTGTAGTGCTCTTTGTTTTTCGATGTCTTCATCAGTGTATCAGAGTTTTGTTATCTGTCACTTGTTGTTATTTGTGACGCCGGGACGAGTATATGCAGCTTTTATCACCAACAGAGTAAAGGCAGATCACCAGTTAAAACAGAACAATAGCTGGTTGCTAGGTCAAACATACTGAAGGCTGGTCAATAGTTATAACATACTGAAATATAGTCAATTGATTACAACATACTGAAGGCTGGTCAATAGTTATAACATACTGAAGGCTGGTTAATAGTTATAACATACTGAAGGCTGGTCAATAGTTATAACATACTGAAAGATAGTCAATTGGTTACAACATACTGAAGGCTGGTCAATAGTTATAACATACTGAAGGCTGGTCAATAGTTATAACATACTGAAGGCTGGTCAATAGTTATAACATACTGAAGGCTGGTTAATAGTTATAACATACTGAAGGCTGGTCAATAGTTATAACATACTGAAGGCTGGTTAATAGTTATAACATACTGAAGGCTGGTCAATAGTTATAACATACTGAAGGCTGGTCAATAGTTATAACATACTGAAGGCTGGTGAATAGTTATAACATACTGAAGGCTGGTTAATAGTTATAACATACTGTAGGCTGGTCAATAGTTATAACATACTGAAGGCTGGTTAATAGTTATAACATACTGAAGGCTGATCACTAGTTACATCATAACACAGGCTTGAAACCACATAAACAGAGGTGATCAACATGCTCTGCGTAATTTGGTCCCCAGTCCAAAAAACACAGTGGGCTAATCAGCAGCGTCTGTTGCGTCCCGTTGCGTCCAAAAGGCGGTGAATTCGGTTTTATATTTGATATTCGGAGTTTGCTCGTGAATAAAATCAAATATAAAACCAAATGTGCCTCGTATTACGATAACATGGTTTTGGTTCCTGGAGCCGGTCGGATGTGTGCGGGACCGGGACTCACCTCGGGGCAGCGGCCTTGAAACTGTTTTTCTGTGACGATCAATTTGGTTATGATGCAGAACACTGCCGCACCCTGTGTAAATATGCAGAAACCAGCGGTTTAGCCTAAACATCAACTTTTTGACAACCATCAGAAAGCCTCAATCATTACACGACTCTGTAATTTTCCATACAATGTAACCCGTTTGTTAACACTAACCTATGATCAATGATGATCCGCTCAGCCACTTCATCCCCCCAACCCAAATGACTTCATTCAGTATCCCCATCATAACCTCCGACTTTAAGATCACCATCGCTGTGCCCAAACACAAGTGTCTTCAGACCGCTCAGGTGCTTTTCAGAAACATTTTAGAGAGTTGACCGCTGTGTGCATATTGCTATAACTTCATAGAGGTAAGGCTAATAAAAACGTTCTCAACTACACGTGCTGCTTGTGTAGAGTAGGCTACCAAAACTCGACAAAAATGTCTAAAATGTTTTCCGGATACTTCTGTTGCCCCTATATATTGAAAAGTAGGCCTGTCTAAAATAACCCACTTCCTTTAACTAAAGCTGCGGTTTTTATTATGATAAAAAAACGTCAGCTTCCTTACTTCATTGATTAGAGTGTCCTTCCTAATTCTGGGCTGTGTTTGTCCCCCCTAGCTAATTTAAGCTGAATGCACTAACTGGAACTCTGGATAGTAGCGTCCGCTAAACTACAAAAAAAACTAAATGCAGAATAACTGGATTTAGGTTAAGGGTCAGGAGTGCAAGTTGGGTGTCAGGAAATCACAGACCTGAGTAGGGGCAACATAGTCCGCCACGTCCATCACATGGTTGTTAAGGTAACCGAAGCCCTTCACCTTGGTCATGACAGAAGACTGGATCCCCGAGTCTCTCACCTGGTACGCCTTTTCACGGTAAAAAACATAACTAAACGACCAAAACGGAGAGGGACAGGTGGAGGTTGTGAAGAAAGTCAGAGAGGGGGGAGAGGTGATGCAGAAGCATTAATTACAATTGGCCTAGTTCAAGAATAACCTGACTGACCAACGACGTCTCGCTGTGTTTTGTTTAATGTTTATTTGACTATTCCGTCGTAGTGACTATTTTCCAATTAGTACACGGCGGGTATCGTCTTGCATTCACAATTGAATGCCTTTGTCCAGGTCGTTATTGAAAATGATAATCGTTTCTCAATGGACTTACCTCCAGTGGTTAAAAAAAGATTCAATGCAAATAAATTAAAACACGTTGGGAAATTCTAAACAATAATAGGGAAAAGAGTTGAAGAACATTACCACACACACGCACAAACAAAGATAGAGATAGACAAACAGACAGACAGAAACATTTTGTAGGCTACAGACCATACAAAGTAGAGGATGATAAGCAGCTGTACGACACGGTTGATGATTCCAACGGACCAGCTCTTCACCACCACAGACTTGGTGGTCTCATAGGTGAAGAAGCCCGTGACCCAGCCCCATGGCTTAGACATACCGACAGCTGGAAAAGCCTGTGAGTGTCAGTGTGAGAGATAGCTACAGCGAGTGTGTAAATCAGTTTTGTCCGGAGTGTAGATGTCCCTTGAGTTGCCACTCAGTGCTTCAGGTAATTCCGTATAGAAACCAGTCTCTCTGTGTGTGATCTCTCTGTCTTTTTGCCTCTCCTCGTCTTTCTCTCTCTCTCTGGTTCACTGGGAATGATCACATTGGAACCCCCCCCCCCTTTGACTTCCAAATAAGAAGTGGACCAAAAAAAATTCTCACCACAAATCCCTAACCGCCTACCTCACCTCCCCTCCCCTCACTTCCGGTCCAATCATCCTCCTATCAAAACAGTCCTCTAAGATTACACCCGACACACGTACAAAATGCTATATGAAATTGCTGTAATAGAGTTGCTGCACCACTACCTCGGTGCTGTCCTCTAGTCATCTCTATGCAATTTTTGGGGTTGGGACTAATGGTCGGCACCTGGGAGGCTCTGTCTCAAGGACTCTGAGGACCATTTAAGCACAGAGCCGGGAGTGCGACGGGAGAGACAGAGGGAAGCTGTGTGGGCAAGGTCGTCCTGGCAGCATAAACATTGTAAAGAGTGGGGGCTCTGCTATTGCCTTCGCTCTAAAAAGGGGAAGGTGTGGTTCGTTGAAGATAGGTTCTCTTAACCTGCCTGTCCAAGACTTTGGGAGCTGCTGTATGTGATGCAGTTATCAAAGGTGGTGGCAGCGTTTGCGCTACCGTGTTCAGCTCAGTACAGTTCCGAGTGGTTTTAGGTTTATTACATTAACCTCAGAACAGCGCATTCTCAAGAGACTCAACGAATGAAACCAAATTGCAGCTCACTAAACTATACAATCGGTAGGCCTACGTCCACTGCTCTGTAAAGACGTGCATCTGAGAGTTTAATACATGCTAAGGGTAAATGATAATGGCCGTCATATATGTCATGGCTCAGCGTCAGCCGCACGTGTGCGCTACTTCAATCATTTCAAGGGTTAAGTGCTGTTTGCGGTGCAAGAGTCTGTGTGCACGTGTGGTGCTAGAGACGGTCTAGAGACAGCTGGGTGGGAGATGTCATCGCTTAATTTCTTAAGTGGTTCCATTATGTCTGGGCCAAATTACAGTAATATAGGACACACGGCGTAATACATTAACAATACAATTTATACGGGCTCTTAGTGCACACGCGAGGCAACGCGGCAGGTTCCAGGAAATGACATGTTTTTTTCTATGATTCCCAGACAAGACTCCCAATAAGAACCAGTAGTCACACTTGACAGTTCTGACATGAGAGACCAAAGCCTTGTTTAAACCTGGTTCCACATATCTAGTACTTTGTCCTGATCTGGTGTGTTTACTCAAGTAAGATCTGACAGTGCTTTCCAACTGTCTTCTTCTGTTCAAGAAAACGTGGTCACATTAAGAATGTGGGCAAGAAAAAAAATAGAAGTTGAATGTGTACAAGATCAGGACAAAAGACACATGTAAGCACCAAGTAGAAACAGAGCACAAGATAGACAGATATAGAGAGAACAATATTGACTGAGGACCTTCATTTTGTAAAAGGGAAAACCACAAGCAATCCTCATACAGGAAATGGACTCAATACAGACAGATTAACATGCACGCACACACACACACACACAGATAATGGACATGCAAGTCTTCACATACACCGATCAGCCATAACATTATGACCACTGACAGGTGAAGTGAATAACACTGATAATCTTGTTATCATGGCACCTGTCAGTGGGTGGGATATATTAGGCAGCAAGTGAACATTCTGTCCTCAAAGTTGATGTGTTAGAAGCAGGAAAAATGGGCAGGTGTAAGGATCTGAGCGACTTTGACAAGGGCCAAATTGTGATGGCTAGGCGACTGGGTCAGAGCATCTCCAAAACTGCAGCCCTTGTGGGGTGTTCCCGGGCTGCAGTGGTCAGTACCTATCAAAAGTGGTCCAAGGAAGGAAAAGTGGTGAACCAGCGACAGGGTCATGGGCGGCCAAGGCTCATTGATGCACGTGGGGAGCGAAGGCTGGCCCGTGTGGTCCGATCCAACAGACAAGCTACTGTAGCTCAAATTGCTGAAAAGGTTCATGCTGGTACTGATAGAAAGGTGTCAGAACACACAGTGCATCGCAGTTTGTTGAGTATGGGGCTGCGTAGCCACAGACCAGTCAGGGTGCCCATGCTGACCCCTGTCCACTGCCGAAAGGGCCTACAATGGGCACGTGAGCATCAGAACTGGACCATGGAGCAATGAAAGAAGATGGCCTGGTCTGATGAATCACATTTTCTTTTACATCATGTGGATGGCTGGGTGCGTGTGGTCGCTTACCTGGAGAACACATGGCACCAAGATGCACTATGGGAAGGAGGCAAGCCGGCGGAGGCAGCGTGATGCTTTGGGCAATGTTCTGAATGGAAACCTTGGGTCCTGCCATTCATATGGATGTTACTTTTAGACATACCACCTACCTAAGCATTGTGGCAGACCATGTGCACCCTTTCATGCCAACGGTATTCCCTGATGGCATTGGCCTCTTTCAGCAGGATAATGTGCCCTGCTACAAAGAAAAAATGGTTCAGGAATGGTTTGAAGAACACAACAAGTTCAAGGTGTTGACTTGGCCTCCAAATTCCCCAGATCTCAATCCAATCATGCATCTGTGGGATGTGCTGGACAAACAAATCTGATCCATGGAGGCCCCACCTTGCAACTTACAGGACTAATGGAGTCCATGCCTTGAAGTGTCAGGGCTGTTTTGGCGGGTGGTCATAATGTGGTCTTAATGTTATGGCTGATCGGTGTATATAGGCTAGTGTCACTGTGTCTCTTGAACTGAATTTTGGGAAAACAGGACAAAGGACTCAGTCTCATGTTGCTCTTAAACTTGTATGAAAGATATGGGATTTCACTTCCGATTTTTCTTTCATAAATTAGCCCTATAAACTTACACGCAGGAGGGAATTTCATTACAGTGACCTTGGGAAGAAGGGTTGTCATTTTCGGGGTCACTCCGTGATGTGGCAAAGCAGTGTGGAGGAGCCTCCGATCTACCCAGGGGAATAATTCTGGGTCAGAACCAAAGACCAGCATCCTGGAATCCATCGCTTTTAAAAACCAGTCCTTTTCATCTTGACCCAGCTCCATCACCACTGTATCTAAGCTGCCCACTGCCACCATGACTCAAACAAATTGCTCCTGCTTGGTTCAGTTGGATCGATGTTGCAGAGTGATTCTGAGACTCCTCATATTTCTATTTCAATGATCAGCTCAGAAATTTATTTTTCATGCTTAATTATTTACCTTCCCGTGATTTGATGTACAATACACTGATTGCAGTGTGTGTTCAAGTCTCATCGCTAGCAATGTGTAGTTCGTAAACAAAGGCCTCTTTTTGGTGAATGTTGGGAACCAAAACACATTGGCCATTCATTTGGCTTTACATTACATTTCAGTCATTTGGTCGATGCCCTTAACCTAGTATCTTACAGTAGAGTGCATACTTTTCAAACATGGTTCCCCGTGGAAATCAAACCCACAACCTCTGCTACACGGAACTTGGCTAATTGATTTACTTGGCTACTTGATTGTTTACATCCAATTTTGAGACGTGACACGTATTGTCGATGTTAATTACTTCTTCGACGATAGGAGAGATTTGTACATTATAGTTCAACGCTTGTTTTATTAACAGTAGACCATTTATTGTATAACTCAAGTCAAGAGTGTCCCGAAGCTGATGCGGTTATTGAACGTCCAGCCACTCAGTGGATGTCACCCTCGGGAGTTTCGTCAGCAACGGGTGACTATGGGCAGTCTAAGCAAATGTTTGGGGGATGTTAGGTGTCTGTTTGAGATTCACATTCTTCCTTAATGCAGAGGTCGTAGCCCTCTTTTAAACACTAGGTGGTGTACCACGGCTACAAACTATACCGTCACAGTATCAGTGGCAGAATGAACCAATACAGGTCCTCTTTCTGCATCCAGGACGAGGTTCCCATCAGTATGTTGGCACTCGGACACCAAAGAAGTTGTCTTTATTTTGGTATTCTAAATTACAATGGCTAGCTTTGCAGGGCAACACTTTACTCTCATTACTTTTTACTTTCAAGTCATTTAGAACACTCAGATCAGGATAGGTTAACATTTCCAGATGTAGGCTATAGCGTATTGACCTGTGGATGCAGGACATCAACTGAATGACATTATAGGCCGTCCTGGCTATTAGCGCTAAGTACAGCCATTACAGCCACATTACAACAATCGCCGCCCTAGAGCGAGAAAATATGTAGCCAGCACGGGCGTGCAGTGAGTACAGATGTTATCCTCGTGCCTGTGTTGTGTTTCATCTGATCGAGTCAAACCCCACACAGCTACTTATTAACACGATTATCTAATTCCTTCAAGCGGCCATAAACGACATTTACATTTTGTTACAAAAGATTTATTAATTCAGTCAAAAAACACTAAAACAAAAAACATGATAAAATAAAAAAAAATGCACGGACTTGCAGTTTTTAATTTCTTTAAACAGGTCAGAATGTCCACCAAAAATACCTTACAGACTGATCACCCCTCTGCGTGTCAACTACAACCATTCCCATGGGGCGAATAGAATAGAATCCAGTAGAATCATGGGCAATGTAGTAAATAATAATCCACTTTCTGATAAAGACATACAAACTCTTGGTCCATGTAACTCAGTGTGTGTGTGTGTGTGTGTGTGTGTGTGTGTGTGTGTGTGTGAGATCGCGTGTGATCGGCGTGTCTTCGCACACCGGCCACTGTGAGTGAACTCGTCCAAATGTTCCCCGTTTTTTTATGCCATGTCATCAGCAGGTCAAGAGAGAATCTTCCTCCTCTCAATCAGAGTCCTCTTCAGATGTAGCGGGTGTGGTCATGGCCTCCTCTTCATCATCAGACTCCTGAGAGGGATATCTTCGTTATTATAATGTCTATCAATGACCATATCGTATTAAACTAAACGTATTATCGGTTATTGTGCAACCATGAATAGTAGTAAAGTTGCTTCTATTGGTTGCCATAATGACAGCGCCATACCTTGCTCTTGGGTTTGGGTTTGCCTCCCTTGGGTTTCTTGGCCTTCTTCCTTTCTCCATCTGACGAACTCTCTTCACTGGAGATAAACTCTCGGCTCTTAAAACTGTCGTTCCCCCCTCCTCGTTCCTTCTCCTTCTCCCCTCCGCTGGACTTCCTCTTCTTGTCCTCTTTCTTGCCTCCTGGCTTCTTCTTACTGTCCCTGAAGGACAGACAGGCGAAGGGAAGTGTTCGGTCAGGTTTTCAATTAGAGAGGATGTATGTGTTTAAAGCAGAGTTAGTGTGTGTGTCTGTGTGAGAGAGTGTGTGTTCCCTAACTTCTTGGCGGGCGCGGAGGATACTCCCCCACTCTCTCGGTACTCCTTCATGGCTTTCTCGTAGTTCCTCTTGGCCTCCTCTGCCTTGCCGTCCCACTCCTGGAAGAAACATACCTTCTGTTATCAATAGTCTTCCCCAATACAACTACAGCTCACTAGAGCAGCTAGAGTAGCTCTGAGGAGCGCCCCGAAACTTTTCTTAATCTTGATACATTTTCCAGACAGTTATAAACGTGACCTATGGAATGCACACTGAATTTAGGCTCAAGAGCACCAGTTCCACTGAAATAGAACAAAGAGAGAGACATCATGTAACCAATCAGGGTTGACTCCACCTCGCCCTCCCCTGTATTGACCTGACCCTCACCTCCTTGTCCTCCTTCCCTATCTGTTTCCACATCTCCCCTGCCTTCTTGGAGATCTCTGTGATGGAGATTCCTGGGTTCTCCGCCTTGATGTGCTCTCGGCTGGAGTTGAGCCACAGCATGTAGGCACTCATTGGTCTCTTGGGGGCGTTGGCATCCTTCTGCTTTTTCTGAAAGACCAAAAAAAAAAGAGAAATAAAGAGAGAGAAAGAGAGAGGGAGGGAGACAGTAACATGAGCACCACACACACATAGATAAATAAAAGGATGTAGACGCCGCCACTCCAGACGTCAAACTGAAGGTTATTTTTCTTCTGACGGCATAATGAACATACATATTACGGGTCATTACTGACTTCACATCGTATCTCGCTCTTGCCACCACCGCCCCCCCCCCCTCACCTCTTTGCGTGGCTTCCTCTCCTTCACCACTTTGACCTTCTTTGCAGGTTTCTTCTTTCCCTCGTCCTCACTGTCACCCACCCCACTGCCGCTGTCGCTCTCTGACGCGTTGCTGTCGTACCTGAGAGAGAGAGAGAGAGAGAGAGAGAGAGAGATAAATAGACAGATAACCATCCAACCAGGAGAGACTCAGGGAAATGGTTAGAGATAAAGGTAGAGAATGAAAGTGACAGATGAAGGGCAAGAACGTACTCCTCAGCGACATCACTCTCCTCTCCGGGGTTGAAAGACTCATCTAGAAAACAGAGAGAAAACCCACCCAATCAGTAACAGCTCCCTCAGACGTGCCGACCTATGAAATGTTTCAATCTGTGTGAATTCGACCCATTGGTGGTGGGAGCCATCACTCACCAGTCTCTCCTTCCGAGTCGTCGCTGCCATCTCCCTCCTCCCTTATCTTGCCCTCGGCCTTCATCCTCTCCAAGTACGCGTCGTGTTGGTCATCATCCGAGTCACTGTACTCATTGTTCTTCCCCTTCATGCCCTGTAGAGGCGCAGCAGAGTCAGAGACTACACTACCCACGATGCACCAGCAAGGCCCTGCATCCCTATCTCTGCCCGTGAACACCAGGTGTCTGAGTTTCACTACGCAATGGCTGCCTTACCGTTAAGACCCCTGTGGGGAGAGGAGGGTAGGGGAGAATTGTGTTTCCTTGAGTCTTCTTCCCTAACTGGTATGGAAACATATTGGACGAGGTCATAGAAGAGACCTTTGACCTTGTCATCCAATGTGCTTGCAGAAGGCAGTTAGGAGAGATGTTAAGAAACAAAAAATCCAACTATGATTGTCCCAAGCTGAAAAGCCACCTGGAGAATGTGGAGGACATGGTCATTTTAAGTTCTTGACCTTTCAGGTCACCTCCATGTAGTAGTCTGTTACCGTGGTGACTACCGCACTGGGAAACAGAGTGGGACGTTGACGGACAAAGTGGGCTGTTTACATTACCAGAGAGAATTCTGGGAGAAAAATCAGGATTTCCTGTATTTGTTTTAGAAGATGCATTTAGTCTTTCAGTAAGCGCACTGCAACGCCATGGGCAATACATTAGTCAAGGCAATGCGAGTGGGCGCACACACACACACACACCCACACAATCATCAGTAATCATATAGCAACTGGTTAGTCAAATCATTTCAGGTCATTCTCAAGCACCATTAATAATATAGTCCTTTAATCCCTCTCCACCCCACACGC
Organism: Esox masquinongy; assembly: GCA_016801175.1. Taxonomy (NCBI): domain Eukaryota; kingdom Metazoa; phylum Chordata; class Actinopteri; order Esociformes; family Esocidae; genus Esox; species Esox masquinongy. Next base: position 77,473 of record JACXGI010002179.1, read on the forward strand.
ACGCACGCACACACTTCTAGGCGTCGGTCACACAATTAAAATAACAATAACCAGTAATCATGTAGCCAATGATTAGTAAATCATTAAACGGTTCCCGCCAACCAACCACCATTAGAGTTATGGCACACTCCTCTTTGTCCAACACACGCACACACACACACACACACACACACACACACACACACACACACACACACACACACACACACACACACACACACACACACACACACACACACACACACACACACACACACACACACACACACACACACGCACACTAAAGAACA
>JACXGI010002180.1:0-34507 GCA_016801175.1 Esox masquinongy
CAATGACCTTTTGTGTCTTGCCCTCCTTGTGCAAGGTGTCAATGGTCGTCTTTTGGACAGCTGTCAAGTCAGCAGTCTTCCCCATGATTGTGTAGCCTACAGAACTAGACTGAGAGACCATTTAAAGGCCTTTGCAGGTGTTTTGAGTTAATTAGCTGATTAGAGTGTGGCGCCAGGTGTCTTCAATATTGAACCTTTTTACAATATTCTAATTTTCTGAGATACTGATTTGGGGTTTTCATTAGTTGTCAGTTATAATCATTAAAATTAAAAGAAATAAACACTTGAAATATATCAGTCTGTGTGGAATGAATGCATACATTATACAAGTTTCACTTTTTGAATGGAATTACTGAAATAAATCAACTTTTTGATGATATTCTAATTATATGACCAGCACCTGTATGTTAGCCAGGTAGCAGTCAGGATAAATTCTGATAATATCAAATCAGCTTGACTTGTTAACAAGTTTTTTAACAGCTGGAGTTTGTTAATAAGCCGTCTCCTTTAAACTTTGATGTAAACGATACCTCGTTTGGGGGATGAGGTCCATCTGAGAATTCTACTCAATGCTTCTTCAGTGGGAGCTGATGATGATTTGGTCTAAGTAGTATTACTAAGGCTGTATAATCATTTTGAGACTACAAAAACATTTCATTTTGCCAAATGTACCCACTCTGCTCTTCACAAGACTGTTTGTCTGGCACGCTGTCTCTTACTCTCTTCCCTGTCAGCTGCAATGACAGAGGCAGTTGTGGTGCTTGAGTTATGACAGTTACAAACTAGTTTCTTAAGTGGTTCTGACTGAAATATTTGTCAGCTAAATCATTCAATAAGAGCAAAATAATTCACGTATACAAGGCAAGATTCCTTCTTCATACCTTGCTCACTGCAGTCTTTGCTGTGTTAAAGAAACAGCAACATGGTTTATGCAGAGTTCCTTATATTCTTTTTTCGTTTTGGAATCACCAGTGTTTCAGGTAATAGGACTTGGGACGGACCCGGATCAAATTTTCAGCCCTAATGACAACTCTAAAAAACACTTCTCACAAATCATCAGACGATTCCCTCTGAATCTGACTAGACAGTCTAGACATTAGGCGCCATGATTAAGGCTTATTGTTTTCAGTAGAAACTGAAACTAACTGGACTGTACAAAACACAATTGAATGGATTTTCTTTTTATGTAATGCATAATATGGCTTCTATCACTAACAGAATACACAAACTTCTTCAAATTTATAAAACCTACTGTTTTCATTGTATTTTGTTATTCACATAATTCTGAAAAATCAGTACACTGTCCACAGTGTGAGACAAGCTGAATAATAATGACTAATTAATTAGGCCTATTATAATTTCTATTATATTAGACATTCTGGTGAGTAGGCCTAAGGGTTTACTAAGAGTGCCAATTTTTCTGTTTTTAAATGTTGCTAAGCTGTCATAAAACAATTGTTTTTCATTAAAACAGACTCCGGTAATACTTTCTTACCAATAATTTCTTGTGATGTTTACATTTTTGATGTAGAACTCCTCTAATCATTTTCCTACATAGACCCACTAAAATCGCTAGACCATGTGGGATTACCAACACACTAACCATATATTCAAATAAAAACACAAACTGCACAGCAACTTGTGTTTTTTATTTGAATATATTTCACAATGAGGCAACTGTGCACAAACCAACTATTTTCGGTCACTGTATCAACTCAATTGAGCTGATCTCTTATTCACTCACATACATTGTGTGCGCAAGACTACGCGAGTCGTGTGTTTTCAACTTGAGGAGAAGCTACCGCGCAAGCATACGGCATGAAAACTTCTGTGTGTGGGTTGTGCCACATGGACCTTAGTTTCAATGTTCAAAACGACTACCATGTTACAACACGTTATAGATTCTTGTTAAGGGCAAAGTTAATAGCATTTAGCATGAAGAGGCTAGGACTATTTGACAAAGGATTAATAATTGACAGTTAACACGAATGGCATTGTTCTGCTCCTCTCATTTCAAATCGTGTCACATTTCCCAACAGCAGTGCATATAAACAGATGAACAATTGACCAATAGCTGATATACAGAAGGCCTGCTCTGTGCTGGCTGTATTACGTAACACTCGTGTGCTGTCTGGGCTCAGTCCCTCCCCACCAGAGGGACACATCAGAAGCATGTTGAAAGTCTGCCGGTAGAACCAGCAGGAGCGCTACGAGCCAGAAGGCAGCTGTCACCTGAACCAAACCCCCCACCCACCCATGCCCACCCACCCACCCCCAAACCACACACACACACACACACGCACACACGCGCACACGCGCACACGCGCACACGCACGCGCGCGCGCGCGCGCACACACACGGAAGTGCCGGATCCTGTTGAGGGCTACAGGCTACATACAGGGAGGAACAGGATAAGCCAGACACAACAACCGTCAATGTGCCGACCTTGTTTTTGTTGTGCTTGTTATTTCTGTGCTGGCGTCGGCAGCCGTGGTTCGGTCAGGCCTCCACAGTGGAGCTGTTGCGCGTGAGGGACAGGGACAGACTGTACACAGGGAGCTCTGCAGTAACAGAGAGCGTCAGCAATGCAGTCTGCAGTCCTCACAAACACAGCTTTGACCTTCAGCACCAGCAGTCGGCACTTCTACCCCTCCTGCGCGCGTGCGCGCGCGCAACACAAACACACTTATAAACACACTAACAGAGGCTGCCACAAACTGGCACCCAGTTGAAGACAGACACATTGACAAAGACCAAACAAACATGCAGAAATAAGATGTTCCCAAATACTCAACATAAGAGCGTAATCACCCGTATGAGAAGAAACACAGCGATCCAGACTGTCAAAAACCTGGAAGCTGAGCTCCAGGGCTAACGGACAGACTGACAGCAGGAGACAGAGAGACTGGCTAGAGTTCCACCAAGGGCTGCCTGTGGGACTGGAGGGTCTCCTCACACACAGCCCTACATCTCACCAGTCAGCTCAGTATCAGCCTCAGGTGGAGGCACAGCAAACTCAAGAACACCCCAAGGTAACATATTGGAAATTCAAATGAACACCTCTAACAGAGACTGCAGCATCAGGGTAAAACCTCACCTCAGCCGGCTAACATTCGGTCTAACAGGCCCAAATGATTCCTTCTGCGACACGCACAAAATGTGATGGCTTGTTATTTTGATGCTTACAGTTAGACTTCAGCCATTGGTAACACTAGAACGAGCACTGACCAGCCAGCTACCATTCACGCTTCAGGAACCGTGTCACTTCCTCTATGACAAGACAGATATCCTCCGTGCTTTGTGACAAAGACATGGACTGCGAGTTGAGATTTGAAATGCCCTACTTGTCAGGTTTTCAAGCATAACATGGATGTTAATGGGTCGGTTGGATGACCAAGCTGGGGACCATGAGGTCACAGGCTACAACAGCACACACAGAAGCTCCCAGGACCAGACCGTCCCGCCAGCCCAAACGCTCAACAGGAAGTTTGGCTACTTTGAGGAAGCACTGTAATTATCCCCCCCCCCACCACAACAACCAACCCTGAAAAAATACAAATAAGGAAATACAGTAAAGGAAATAAAGAGAAGGAAATGGCGGACACAATGAGAGGGTCAGGTCCGGGAGTTCCGGTGAGACGTGTCTGGGTGTGTCTGACTGAGAGAGCAGCAGCCCTGGGGAGACATGGCCCGAGAAGGAGGGAGCCCAGGGGACAAGAGCTGACACGCTCAGACAGCTGTGCCACACAAACAATCAGAAGACAGAGGGTAGGATATGAAAGGGAGGAAAAGAAAAAAGGTCAAGGACTCCCCGTTACAAAAGACAACACACCAGGAAGTAAGACCTAGTAACGTGTTTAAAGGAGTGATAGTAGCTGAAGTTGTTGTTTCAACTGGGCAACAGATGAGCAGATCAGAAGGGCAAATGTAGTGTGGGAATCTCTGTACCACACCCTTTTTAAAACCCTGCCCCGTTTCACAAATGTACCTGGTCTCAAATCACCTACTGCACTTCCTTCTCTCTCTTACTGCCAGACAGAGGAGATGAATGTGCTCAGAAACAAGTCCTCTAGCAACACCTACCAGAAAGCTTATCCTGAAAGAGGATAATAGACACAACCGCCACATACATAAAATCATAGGCTGATGATGAAAGCTCTGCCCATCTCCCTTGGCAACCCGTCTCCAATCTCATCCTCATCTCCTAAACGCAGTTTAACCCACCATTACATATCTTTGTACAGCATGAACCTTACCATTGCTATACATAGGCTTTAACTGTACTGTGCTCTCTAAAAATGGCTGTCAACTTAGAGCACACATCACCAGTTGCCACATTTGCAATTATGTTCTTTTACACTTGATTACTGGCAAACACTGAAAACAATAACTAGATTAGGCTAGTTGGAGAAATGTACTATCCTGCTATGAGGACGATGAAATCCTTTAACGTTGCTAAGATCAGATGGAATGGCGCTTCTCTGACATGGTAGTTGCGCTGTGGTAATGTTGCCATGGGGACCTGTGGCTTAAACCTGTCCACTCAAACTCCTCAAATAATCAGAGCAACGCATTCAATTCAGACTGATTCCGACTAAGGAATTCCGCGGTCAAACACAGTAAGGATATAAACGTTTCTACAAAACAATAGCATAGGCCAAAACAAATAACGTCTTTCATTAAAAAAAAATTCTTTTTTTAAAAGGGCTGTCGACACAGTGATGGTGGATGTTTACGACCCTCTGGGTTCAATTCTAAATTGTTTTAGTAAATGTTAAACTTGTCCATCGGAGGAAACGTTTTTCGCCCGTTTCATTAAAAGTTATGAGGAACAAAAGGTAAAGAAAGTAACAGATTGGCAGGGAGAAAAACTGGTAAATAAATGAGATGTATGAGCCAGCTTGTCATTTATCTGGGTATTAATATCACACCATGGCTATTTCCAGTCAGGGTGGAGGCAGCAAGAACCACAAATAGACAAACACCAACCAAGTGCTCCCTCTCCATATCCTACTACTGTGGACTTCTGACAGGCGTCATTTAACTCAATAACATGACAGTAGAACATCCTAACTTCAAAACACATGATACAGTGAAACTACGGGGGAGAAAAATTTGAATGTTCTACCCACTTCGTTGTCTTTAATTATAATTGAGTACAACTCAAGCTATTGAAATGACAAGAACCACAACCAGAGGCTTGCACAATCACAAAGACCTAGGTCTACCCTGGACTGGGCGAACAAAAACACCACTGGGGCGCTGAGTTTGTCAGTTGTAGATAAAGACAGGTTGTCTATGTTGTAAGAGAAAATTAACTAGTAAGTAAAAATGTAAAAATACCTTACAGAACTCAAATCTGTCAATATTTTTCTTAGACAAAACAATACAAACTACAAAGCTGAGAAATAAAAGAAAATATTGAATACTGGTAGATTCTTTCAGACAAGAAAATAAATCTACATTTCAAACAAAGCTGGAACAAGAAGAGTGTTGACAAGATTTAAAATCAGCCCACCATCCAAGACCATCCTCCCGTTCCTCCCCACCCCCCTATGGGAGCTAGCCTATTAATACCCACACGTATATGAGAGTAGGTTTAGGTCATGACAGGAAGATCACAGAAAGACCAAGATGACTATGGAATGGCTTTTGAAGACAAGACACTGTCACAGAAATCAGATGGATTAATGTTCTTCTCGTCTTTGTGATCCAACACAAAAATACAGGCCAATAATTACTAGCATTCAAAAATATGCAGAAGAAACACACACAGGAAAATGTGCAGCTATATGTGCATACATATAATGTTAAACCAGACGAAATGGAGAAAGGGAACCTTCCCCTCGGCTTCCTGAAAACTCCTACGCCCAGCTCAACTGGAAATGCTGGTTTTCAAACTGAGAAACTGGGGTAGAAAGAACATACTAAGTCCCTGGCTGTGCCCAGATCAACAGCAGTCTAGTCAAACAAGCTGGGCAGGGCAAGCTAAACCTCACCACTCCTTGCTTCAGCTTAATTCAGTGGCTAACAAACGCTTAGAAGTAGTAGCATGTGCATTGAGGTGAAAATGGCTTGAGCTACATCAACACCTCTGTTACCTATGACTCAGTTTTAGCAATTAGTTATTTAAACAGAAAGTTGTAAGAATGACATTACTGACTAAAACACAAACCTCAGTACTAACAGACCATTTTACTGCAAGCAGATGTGGCCATGACTGAGTAGATCATGAAATCCAGAGATTTAAATGATGGCATCCTCTACTTACATCTGAGGAGTGAATTATTCCTACTCAAATGCAATTGTGAATGTCGTCAGGCACTTAGATGGAATGCCCCATTCCAGTTCAGCTACTAGACGAAGTGTTAGGGACCTGCAGAGGACGCAGATCACGATCTAAAAACTGGCAATGGCAGCAGCTAATTGTATATACAACTTGAGTTACAGACCGTGTATGCTTTGATGCGACAACAACAGTCAAACAATGTGGGTGCACAGAGCAAGAAAACGAGGTGCTCCATAAAGTTGTCCAAAATGGAAGTATTCTGTGTAGACAACAGATCCGATATGAATGTCAGAGATTGGCTTCTCAGTTGACAAAATTTGAAGAGGAAATGTGACCTCATCAAAAACATGAAACGCACAGCAACTAGCCAGCTAAACGTGGTTGAAATGTTTCCTACTACTAGCTAGATAACTAGTAGAACGTAAGCACTAATGCAATTTACGTAAAATGGGCTCTTGTCAGTTAGTAAACTAGACCACAGAAAATTATACTTCAATTATGACCTACTACAACAAACAATGACTGAGTCGCTAATTAGACCAGTGCGTTAACGAGATATCCAAGAGCTGGTTATAAGCTTTTCTATACGTAGCTAGAAAGATACCAAAACCAAGGGATATGCAAAATTCTGTTTTATGTTCTTTAGTGTTTCGAACTTAGCATAGCTATTTTGATAATATAGCTAACTGCAGTTTTCAGGAACTGGACTTGACTAGTACTACCGCCAAGGCATTAGCATTACCAGATAGATTCTGCAGTTTGCTTACCTGGTTTGACGAATGATCAATTGTTAATAATGGCGGCCGGTTTGACATCTTAACGAATTTTCCGGGGGTAACAACTTCGCCGAATCCCTCAAAACTCGATGGGCATTTGTCCTCTGTGTCTGTTATTGCTGAACTGCGGACTTTTTTGTTTCTATAGCTAAACGTTAGCTAGCTAACTTATCAAAAAGTTACTCATAAGTAGCCTTACCTAGCGGCTAGCTTGCTAAGTTACGTGTCGACGGAGTAAACTAGCTAGCTAGCGAGCTACAGTTCTAGCTAGCTAACTAGCTAGCTGAAGTCACTGAAGTCAATGAAAAATCATACCTAGATGGACCTATCAATATTATTTAAGTTAGCTAGAATTTAAAGCACAGTTCCGGATGATCGAGTATTTTAATATTAGTTAATTAATTCACGTGAAAGTACAGTAACCCTGTATTCACAAACTAGCTACATTAGTAAGCCTCGTCCACTCTGGATCAAGAAAAGTGTTTTGCCAATCACAATGAACTGAACTCTGCAGTGCCAGGAAGAGCTGTCAAGATAGAGGACTCAGCTCACTAAACTAAAGCAAAGGTCTGCCCAAACCGTGGTTTGTTCCCACGGGTAGACGGTAAAATTTAGACCGGGGACTTGACCAAACTAGTCATATAGCAAAAGCTCAACGTCTAGATGTACTACATAAACATCAAACATACATCATTTGTTAATTTTTGAGAGAACGCAAACTTCGACAATTACCGAAACAGCTTGCTAATGTTAACTAGCTACTGTAGTACTAGTAGAAAACGTTCGTTTCTCTTCACATCACTGATAAGCGAGTTTTTTTATACGGCGGTCACTACGACTAGACAGTTGAGTTCGGTAAAATGGTACGAGAAAAACAACTGCAGCGTTGCTCTAATTCTTCCTGACTAGCTAGCGTTAACAACTTACGTTAGCTTCCTATGCTACGTACTAGTTAGCAAGCTAGGTCCTCCGTCCGTCCGCATTTGGTCTTAATAAAAAATAGTGTATATAGCCATCTATTTACACGAGCAGATTTTAAGAAAAAAAACTAACTACAGTCAGAGGCATGTGCAGATAGGTAGTCAAGTTTGATTCCGAGTTTGTCCCCCGCGCCGCTATGCCAATGTTTGCTGGATTTCCGAATGTAGGGCGGTCTAGAGTTGAAGCGTCGCCTGGGTTTCTGTGCTGATCCTTTTCCAGCTGGCAGAAACAACCCAGCACAGCAGTGTCAAATGAAACTCTAGCCATAGCTAGCTACACATTTCCGCAATATCAGATGGGTGTAAGCAATTTGGTGGTAGAACCTACCAGGTGGCTAGAGGGAGTTGTTTAACAATAATCCGTTTCTTTTAGATCTACGAAGGTTTGAGTGGGTGGAAGATGCCTGGCTAGGTTGATTTTATTTTCTTGACTAGCTAGTGCTTGTAGCCTAGAGGTCGGAGTACATTTCAGCCGTACAAATTGGAATCCTTTCCTCGTTTCTGCCTGTGACCTTCGCAAATTGCGTGCATTGGCTTAACAATTATCCACAATAGATTTTACATCAATGTGAGTAAAGAACATTAAGAGGCTAAAAGAAGTCTAATTCTGATTAAACTGGGTACCAAATTAGTTATTTGTGCTAACTTTCCCCACCCTTGGTCTGCTCAGTTAGATTCACTTGTGTATAACATTTGTATATCTCTGCAAGCAGCTAGAAGATGCTGAATAGCGTTAGCACATGACCAGAAGTTAATGGTCATGGCTTCCAGTTTCGGCTCTAATGCTAATCAACCTTGGCTCGCTATACGATTAAGTTAATACTGGACGCACCTATGTAAGAATGGTATTCACAAATTCATTTGACTCTGGGTAAGTGGCTATGACAGTTGTGGTTGAACTTGACAGATGTTCTGGAGAGAGACAGTCAGGTATCTGGAAGGCCATAGGCAGAGCTAGAAGTCTCAAGAAATTGGGCTTAAGTGAATAAAATCCATGCACCATTTATGTTGCTATAGTGGTCTGGTGTACCAGTCATCCTCCCCAAACACTGTAGTTACAGCCAAGGGCCTTGGCCAAGCGGTTATTGGTCACAGACAATAGTTGTCATCTAAAAAAGAAAGAGCTACTGAGATCATCTGTAGTTCTCTTTAACATCTTGTCTTTGAGTGAGTAGTACAAAAAAGTATGAAATTGTATGCAATCACTCTTGCAAGTTTCTCTGGATTAGAGTGTCTGCTAAATTGCACAATCTAAATGTATGTTTAATGAAATGGGCTCCATCCTCACATAAAGGTAGTTGAGATTGGTAGATGGTGGAAAAGCAATCAAACGTCCCCCGTCCACAAGATGGTGCTACACCTCCTCACATGGTGAGGTTGATTGTTACAACCAACTGCACAAATCTGCTGTCTCCCAGGGAACAGCAACTGTGCTTCCCCAGTCCACTTAAGCAAAGAAGTTGCTCCTTCCTAAAGCCGCTGGGGAGTTGCTGTTATGAGGATAGGCTATAAGAGCAAATTGCACTTCGTAAAGTTGGGAAAGAATAACAACATTTTGCTGGGTAAAATGTAAAAGATTTAATTAAAATGATGTTATTACAATTCTTACTGGTTGCCAGTTTTATTACATTAATCATTATTACTGGCTCACTTAACTGACATTGCTATCCTCTGTACCTCTGTTTCAATGACTATGCAGTTCACCAAAGCTGACTTTGCTCTCATCTAAACAAGCAGTTTTCAACACCGTGAGGCGTGAGCCATCAATTCCGACTCCAGGCAAGGAGTCTCAAGGTCTGCATACTCCTGGACTGACTGTATCCTACCCAGCAGATTGCTCCTAACAGGTGACATTGAAAGGATCTTTGTCTGCATCACTTACTGTCACTACTGGTGTCCCCCAGAGCTCATTTCTAGGCCCCCTCCTTTTCTCTCTCTACGCAAAGTGACTTGGCTCCATCGTATCCACATGTACTCTTCCACCATTGCAATGAAGGTGACGCTGACCTAGTTTTCTCCTTCCCCACTTTTGACAACTAGGTGGTGACATGCATCTCTGTGTGCCTGGCAGACCTCTCAGCTGGGCTGTTGGCCCAAAACCTCCATCTTGACCAAGCTGCTCTTTCTTTCACGGTAGGCCTACCCATTCCATTTACATTGGTAGGACTATGGAGAAGGTTGTCTTAAAACATCAAAGCAGTGACTCACTCCTGCCGGTTCATACTCTGAAACATCTGACCCTCACACAGCAGGCAATGACCATCTAAATCAGGATATAAGCCAGAAATTTGCTAAATAGTATATGATCATAGCCTTATACAACTGGGCATGCAGAGCACCTGATGAGGGGCAAAGCCAGACAACCATATTAATGTCTTGCTATTTAATTTTTTATTGCCATGAGGCAGAGATAAAGATGTGAACAACTCAAATGTTTCTAGTGATTTATTTTTTATTGGGAGTGCATTGTTTGTATAAGTGTACAGTGTGTAGAATTCCTGAAAATGTTTAATAAAATTGCTAAAACATTCTCAGTACTATGCTAAAATTAGTTGATTTACATGAAATTTGTTATAACATTTTGGATTTTTCTCTTGTTCCCGTGGCAAAATGGGTGGAATTGCAGGATATTTATATGAAAACTAGCTGTCGTAGGAGGAATGCACATACCGTCATTCAAGATATGAGCATCTGCTAAATGGCTGAAATGTAACTATGTTGTTTAAATAGTCATGTCATACCTGAGGTATATGGCCTATTATAAACGGGTTGTTTTAAATCCTGAATGTTGATTGGCTGATAGCCTAGGTATATAAGACTGTATACCACGTGTATGACATCACAGCACTTTTTACCACTCTAATTTGTTGTTAACCAGTTTATAATTGAAATAAGGAATGTCAGGGGTTTGTGGTATATTGTAAATATACCACTGGCAAAGCGCTGTGTCCAAGCACTTCTCAATGCACCGTGCCTAAGAACACCTCTAAGCATGGTATATTGGCAATTTACTACACCCCCGTGCCTTATTGCTTAAATATACCAGGGGTATCAGCCAATGAGCGTGCATTATTCAAACCACGCAGCTAATAAGAGAAGAATATAAAGTCCCCTACAACGATTTTCATCCGGTTAGTTGCGGATCATGGATGTTGTTGTAACCATGTAGGCAGGGCCGGTTCCAGGCACAAGTGACATAAGCGGTCGCTAAGGGCCCCCCAACCGCTAGGGTGCCTCCGACTGCTAGGGAGCCCCCGACCGGCTGTGGAGAGGTGGCCCCAAATGAAATTTTGCTTAAGGCCACCAAAAGGCTAGTGCCGGCACTGCACATAGGCATGTTGTTGCTGTGTTTGTCTTACCCAGTCTGCTTTGTATAGGTTAGGATAGGTCAATATGTTAAACATGTCTGAAACTACATTTTATAGTTCTATAACTACAATGGCACAATCGATTTTCATTCAAGAGTTCTCTCTTACATAATTTCACATCCAGCACTACACTGACATACATACCTACACTTTTTCACCGCCTCCCTCCCCATCGAATGACATTGAAACCTACCATTTTATACTAAACACGTGCTCCAAACGAAGCTTAATTTGCTGGCAGCCTTATCACATATTGCTTGCCATTGGTCTGGAATGATGTCATACACTGTACAGAACACAGTCCCCACCTTCGTACATCACCGCCACCCCCTCCTCCAGCACCCCCTGTCGTCCTCTCACACACGCATACATCCGATCGCACACTGACACACGCATATGCACTTGTCACTGGTATGGTGTTATCGCTTTTTATATGTTTTTGTATTCTTATCAAATTGGTTAGTGTTGCACGACCTATATTTTTATATTTAAGCTTATTCTTGCAAGGCAGACGGATCTGCAAAATATGACATGTCCTGCAGTGAAGAGGATACCGCTAAGTAAACAAATGTCTGAAAAACACAAATGAAATGTAATGACATTTATTATAAGGAGAGCATGGAGATAAAACGGAATTATCACTCTTAACGTAAGTGAATATTTTTTAAATTCTTTATCCAGCATATAGCCTTATATGTGGACGAACGAGACTCATGTCTGATAGGCCTATTCAATTACTCTGATTATTATAGGCTATTGTTGCCACATGATGATCCAGCACTATGGCTACGTGTTACACATAGGCATGTAAAAAACGCCAATGCGTTAAAACGCCTTTCTAACTAAGAACAGTGATGTTGTGAAACTAGATTTACTTTCCTGAGACTTCGGACACTATACACATTTGACGCGATACTACGAATCAATTGGATTAAATTCACCTTCATTACTTATTAACCGCCCGAGAGAGGATGGTGGCATCAACTATCATTCTCTGCAGTCTTTGCCAAAATACTTTCTATTATTTATCAGGTGTGAAAATGATACTAGACGATGACGATTCCTTTTCCATGGCCTAATTTGGAACAAACCGGTCTATATGCAGGAGTTGTAGAACATGCAGGCTATGAGTCCATAGCCATATTTCCTGCACATAATTAGAATATTTCTTATTATTGTTGCATGCAATTTACACAATTGCTTTTCAGTGTTACATTTTAGTGCATTTTTATCTGTGCTATTTTTATTTAGCCTAGGCCTAATCACTTCATATCCTATATATGCGAACAAAGGGCAACAGAAAAACGTCACTCACGGAAATGAGAAGAGACTGCTTCTTATTCCTTGCCAGTTACACGCAGAGAAGGGGCTCTGAGCGTAATGATGTGCGGCGATGCGGGAAATAATTTCGCTCTCGTATGATTCCACCTTAACTTATCGGCTTTCATTGTCATTAGTGGTCACTTAAATATATTAGGCCTGGTGTTCATTCACCAGTGCCTGTTATTATTTTCCTTACCTTGCAGGCGCAGCAGGCCTTTATTTGTCCATAGCGAACCGGGATTGCAGGTAGGTTGGTTTGTGAATGTGGATGTGTTGAAACGTGAGCAGAGGTCATTGAAGGCCTTACATATATATATAATTTTAACAGTATAGACCGGTATAGACTAGTGTGTCATGTCAAGAGTGCTGAAAGACCCAAAAGAGACAGACTGTAACTTGTGAATGCTACTTCAAACATCTGGTCACTTCATTCACATTAGAGGTAGGGGCATAACATCCAACCCAGTTTTAACATTTTCCAACCACTCTATGTTGAAACAATATTTGCATAATTGTATAGTAGATGGACATCTTCTGCACATCAGTCTTTGTTGCCTCTGTATTGGAAGAGTAAGTGCCTGTTTTTTCTCTGAGGTGTACACGGTTTCAAGCCTAATCAAAACTTATATTTTCGACAACGTATGTAGGCTTACTGGCTTCAGTTGTAGAAATGGTACAGTGACAATGTTGTTAGAATGGGGCTAATGATCTCAAGAGGCGTTGCTGCAGGTATTTGATAAGGTATGTTTTTGTGGTCTGCGCTGTGTTATTTTGGTCTGAAAACCTGTATAAGCTATGTGAGTAAAAGACTGATACACAGCTACATCATGTTCATGTATTTGCTGATGAGATGTTTACAGTGTGAGTGAAAAGTGATCAGAGTGATGTTGACTTCCGCCATGACAAAACTGGGTCAATGTACCCTCCCCCCCACAGGCTATAAAGGCAAGGCTGAAAAAGGAAAAAAGATGAGGATACCATCACCAATCTCTGTGCGTGGATGTATGCATGTGTCAATGCAAGCATGGTGTGCTTTGTCTGTGGGTTGGTATGTGTGTTGGGTGGTAGTGAATACGTTCTTTGTGTCTTTTCACGTTTCTTCTTCCCAGTTGTCTGTGGTCTACCCTTTCTTGTCATATTCATTTTATCTATATCACTGTCCCCCATCTCTCTACCCTCCAAACCTATGCTGTTCTCCCTCTACTACTCAGTCCCAGAGGATCTTTTTGCAAAAAAAAAGCAAATTCATGGGTTTTTGTCATCTTAGTAGTGCAAAAATATCTGGGAATTAGATATCAATGTGTTTATGCCCTGTGGATTCTTAAGCATACCAAAAACTAAAAACAGAGATGTTTTGGCTCATGATCACCACTTTTACAACTACTTGATTGAAATACACAATGCATCTTTACAGAATACATGTATAATAATAAAACAATATACAAAGCCTTGCCTAGAATTCTGTCTCTAGTCTTTATTCAAGTATTTCCAGACACAGGGCTTATTTATAGGTTATGGTCCACCAGCACCTCTGGCTATTTGGTCGGCTGTGTTATGGCAAAGGGCCTTCTCTAACAGGGAGACATGTTTGTCTAGTTAGCTAGTTGGACATGTAGTTCTCCATTTCTCCCACCATTCTCTTGGGCTAACTTTGATTTGACCAAAATGTTTTCAACATTGGCGTTTGCCATGTTTTGGCAAAATCATGAAGGCTGTATTTTGGTCTTTTGGTTTGGATTTCTTTCCTTTGTATTGTGGTGTATTTTCTTTCTGAATCTAATGGATGACTATCAGAAATATGCTTCACATATTCCCCTAATTGTTCATCATGTTGGTTAGTTGTAGTTATGTAATAGACACATGTATCTGTTATTTTTGAATTTGAACTCTGCAACACTTTACGTTTAAAGGATTTATGTGTTATCTGTAAGTGAATAGCACATTTAAATACCTTGTGTACTATGTATGTATGCAGACTGTTTTAAAGTGTTACCCAAAGTGCTGTTCTTGTAACATAATACCAAAAAGCAAGATCAAAAGGGAGAATGTTCATAACACCATTCTCCATACAAAGTCTATTGAAAAGGGGGAGTGTTCATAGCACTATTCTCCATACAAAGTCTCTTGAAAAGGGGGAGTGTTCATAACACCATTCTCCATACATACCTAGTCTGTTGCAAGTTAGTTACAATGACTCCACCAGTCATTCATTTGGTGTAGTGAAACATGTTGACATTTGGAACCAATGTGATATAATCGTGGTTTTGAATTCTACAATTGTGATGATGTCGGAAATGATAACAAAACATGTATTATTTGACTAATTTGTTATTTTATCTAAATACAATATGTCTTTGTTTCTTTCTCTTCCCTGTCTCACACCAACACACACAGCTTTGCGTGGACCCAGATGCCTCCACTCCCCCTTGACGAGCGAATAGTGGTTATTCAGCACCCTAAAAACTTGGCTGTACGTGGGTCCTCCCCACAGACCACCCCACAGCCCAACTCCTATATAACAGCCGCACGACACAAACCTCTCTCCCACCCTTCTCACCCCCGCCCCCCACAGCCCCAACCCAATCCTCCCTTGTCCAACTCACTGTCTTTGGAATGCAAGCGCAGATCATCAACCCGTCTGCAGAAAACCAAGGGCGACAAGGCCATCGTCTCAGAGGGTGTCAGACACACCCCTAGCCACTGTCACAGCAACGGGACAGTGACTCTAGGCCCTAGACCGCACCAACACACACACACAATCGACATCCATTTATCGGTGAACAAAGGAACAAAAGGAGGAGGGCACAGCAACTCTTTAGGTCGCAGTGGGAGTGTAAAGGGGAGCAAAAAAAGGGTCTCCTTGCGCTTGGATCCAGGGTACGGGGACAGACGAGCTGGGGGAACATCGGGGAAGCTCGGTGGAGCAGTGCAGCAACTCCAGAACCACCCACAGAACCAGAGCGAGTACTTGCACAGCAGTCACCATCAGAATCATCTGGCAGTGTCTCCGGGAGGAGTCCTAGAGTTTGTCCCGGCCCAGAGACAGCAATTCAAAAGAGACAAGAAGCAGGACTTGCCCTTCGAGCTCTGCTCTGGTAGCTTTTCCCCCAGAGGTTCTCGGCAAGTGCGCTGCGTGGGCAACAAAGAGAACTCCAAACTGGGACCTGTCCATCAAAACCCCAACCCCCACAGCCTGCCCCGCCACCACAACTCTGTCCCTGTGCCCCATGCCTCTGTCCTAAACTCCCACTGCCCTCCTTCCCCTCCTTCCCAGCACCCCTGCGCTCCTACCTCGTTCCAGCAGCCCCACAACCAGCCCCATCCTCCCCGCGGCAGGGACCATCGTCCTCAGCACCTCCACGGCCTACCCCTCTCCCCCTGTTCCTCCCGTGGAGGTTTCCCCAGCCCGGACCATACCTGTACCATCGACTTCTCCCATCCCTTCAGCTGTGGCTGCTGGAAGCTGGTCCGCTGCAGGGGGAGCGGGGGCCGTCCTGCTGGCTGCCAGGCGGGTGGCGGAAGTCCGTCTTCGTCTTTCTCCTGCGCTCACGGCCACAGGGTCGGAGAGGTGAATCACAGGGGGGGCGCAGCAATGGGATTGAGAACTCTTGGGGGATGTTTGTCTGCCGCCTCCACCACCAACACGTCATCCTCAAACAGCACCGTGTCGGACTGCCGGACGGGCTTGCTCAGACCACTGCGTTGTGCCTCCTGCTCTGGAGAGGCTGGCGCTTTTGAGAGTCCGGCCGAATTTCGCAAAAAGCTGGTGGGGGGATGCCTGCCATGCACGCCAATATCCTCCTCAGCCCCGCTGCGAGCATTACAGAGTTGTGTGAGTGGCTGCAACCCTAAAGCCAGTCAGGCCGGGAGTTCTGCCTGCAGCTATTGTAGCAGTGACCCCATCGTGGTGACCTTCAACCCCCGCCGGGGTGGCAAGCCCCCTGGGATAGGCAAGGGCATTGCGGCAGGGCACACCATGGGGGCATTTCCTGCTGATGACGATGATTACAGTGTGCGCACAATCTGGCCCGAGGAGCTGGCGAAAAAGATGACCAGGTCTAAAACACAACAGAACCACCAGAGCTGTGCCGGGATGGGAATGGGAGTGGGGAAGACATGTGCAGGTCAGAACCAGAACAGCAGCAATGG
The DNA here is from genome assembly GCA_016801175.1 of Esox masquinongy. NCBI lineage: Eukaryota > Metazoa > Chordata > Actinopteri > Esociformes > Esocidae > Esox > Esox masquinongy. The sequence goes on from JACXGI010002180.1 coordinate 16,886, forward strand.
CACCAGTCCGGTCACTCTCGACTGTAGGAACCTTTTGGAGTTCACCAGGAACCAGATTACAGACCATGCCGGCCGACGCCGGCTTCAGCAAGGCAAGATGGCCGTCCTAGATTTTATTGGGTCTGGGCCTGGGCGAGATCCGGGTGGGGACTCTCTAAAGAGGCTCTGGAACAAAAGTGGGGAGACAGGGATGGTGGATGGCCTGGGTCAAGAAGATGATATGACATACCCTCACACACCGTCCCCCCGCACCCCCTCCCCCCAAACTCCTTCATCCTTCTCACCGCCACCGTCAGCTCCGAGTACTCTCCTCAAACCCAAACCCAGGCAGAGGGATTCAGAGGGACGCCATTCCCTCCCGTCCACCCAGTCTCTCCACCTGGTCCTAAACTCACTGAACAGAGAGCAGGACGAGGACAACAGCAGAGGTAAGGATGTCACACTGTTTGGTTTGGTTTTTCGGTGTATGCTTTGATTGTTGTTTTAGTGTGTACTTCTGGTTGTTGTTTTAGTGTATGCTTCTGATTGTTGTTTTAGTGTGTACTTCTGGTTGTTGTTTTAGTGTATTCTTCTGATTGTTTTTTTAGTGTATACTTCTGGTTGTTGTTTTAGTGTATACTTACGGTTGATGTTTTAGTGTTTACTGCTGCTGTTTTTGGATCATTGTACATTTTTGATGGAATGTGTCCCCCAGTGGATAGACCAGCTTTCATGTTGGACTGTAACAATTACCATTTGTTTGAGAAAATCCTCTTATTCTTATTACAGTTTCTTTCTTCTACAATTTCCCTGCTTCCTCTGTCTATATTTTAAATTCCTTGCCTTGCCTTTCTCTCTTTATATGTTCTATTAAGATGTTGGTTATTTGAAGGAACCCGCAGATAATGTTTGTTAATTATAGCCTAGGCTCCAGCAGGAAGAGCTAAGAGAAATGGAGGGAGGGTGATCAGAAAGCTTTGACAGATGATAACAGAATAGCTGAATTATTATTATGGGTTTTTTTTCAAAGGAAATGGGATCGCTGACAATGAACCCTGTCACTGGGAGATTAATCCGTTCTCATTTAAATGACAAAGCCTCAATAAGCTATACTCTATTGTCTATTATTAATAGTTACATAACTGTAGCCTCCTCCCACTCCAGTAGGTGGTAGAATGTGTTAAGGCCATACAGTGTGGAATAACGATGGTTGTTCTTAAAAACAAGTTTCTGACAACTTTTCATGTCTATACCTTTACCACTTCCTGTTAGGGGGTAATGTATGAAATTATGAAAGCATAAGCAGTTTTTTAATCTTTCATTACTTCTTGAACATTCTTCCTGTAGTTGAGTGTCGCTACAGATATTCTTGTGTGATGAGTGAATAATCTTCCATTTGTAGTTTGCACATTAAAAGAAACAATAGCAATTTAAACAAAAATGTATTTATTTTTATTTCTGTGGAATGTGCTGTAAATTGAATTTGAAATGAGTTGTGATAAAGTGTGTATATTTCATTGTCGCTCCTTTATTCACACATATCTTTGCTTCAGGGCGAATGCCTGTCTGTGAATGCCCATATCAAATTCTTACAGTTTTGTGTTGTTCTCTCCTCTGCTAGTGCACCTCTCTCTGCCACTCTCCTCCTCGCTCCCGGCTTCCCTGTCAGATGAGAGTGGGATGACCCCTGATGTGGAGAATGCAGTGATCAGCCCCATCCTGCCCTTCCTCTTCCTGGGCAATGAGAGGGATGCCCAAGATTTGGACCTTCTGCTGCGCCTCAACATCGGCTATGTGGTCAACGTCACCACACACTTGCCCCTCTATCACCTTGGCTCTGGCCTGGTGCGCTACAAACGTCTGCCGGCTACTGACAACAGCAAGCAGAACCTACGACAGTACTTTGAGGAGGTGTTTGAGTTCATTGGTAAGTTAATAGTATCTACTTTAATTTTCCATCGCAGTCACTATCCCTGTTCCTGTCTTTTTTTCTTGTTCACTTCGTGCTTTGAAACTTTGAAACTTTAAAAAGTATTTCAGCGATGAGATAAGGAAAGGATTTTCTGTGTGAAGATTTTCCTCTGATCACGCTCTCCTATTTCAAGAGTTTTGAGTGGAGAGACAATTAGGGAGCTATAAATTGATCTAAGGGGAAAGACGGAATAACTTTGGGGAGTCAGATCCAGAAAATAGATGAATTCCCGTGAACAGTCTTGGCAGTAATCTGATAGACATCTTTTTTCATCCATAGAGGAAGCTCACCAGAGTGGGCGAGGAGTGTTGGTTCACTGTCAAGCGGGCGTGTCCCGCTCTGCAACCATCGTCATCGCCTACCTAATGAAGCACACCCTCATGACCATGACGGATGCCTATAAGTACGTGCGGGGCCGTCGTCCGGTGGTGTCTCCCAACCTCAACTTCATGGGTCAGCTGCTGGAGTTTGAGAGGGACCTCAACTCTGGGGTCACTCCTCGCATTCTGACCCCGAAACTCAGCGGCTTGGAGACCCAGGTCTGAGAACTGGAGACAGGGGTATCGGGAAAAGAGGGAAAGACGCAACCAGCATTGGTACAGCCATAGTTTTGTGATGAAAAAAAGAAAGGTAGATCAAGAGGGGAATACTGATTGACAGAGAGACCGTATTGGCATGAAGAGTTTTTTTTTAAATAGTGCACTTTCTTTAGTTTATTGAAGAAGTAATTTGGTTGGTTCATTTATATATATATAGTCCAATATCTGGCATCCAATACCATTTGTAATTACATGCCAGGTTTTTTATTAAACAACTGGATGTCGTAATTTCCTTGATTCACAGCAGTCATATATCTAATTTGACGCTTGTATAAAGTTATAAACTTCCTAGAACTTTCCAAGAACTCCCTGGTTTTCTCAAGAAATGTGGTTGAAGGTTTCCCGGAATCTGAAGGAAATAAACAGGAAATATATATCCGACCAGGATCACTGGAGAATCAGGGAATATATTGAAAGTTCCCGGAACTCTATAATTGTGTTATATTGCATAAGTTAAGGAAATCCACTGAGTCCAGGTTTGACACAAGGCTGTCATTTACAAAATCAATAAGGCATGCTGGACCAGGAAAAACAACTATAGTGGCACCCCACCATTCAGCTAGGGCAACGCCACTATACATAGCTCTATAGATCAATGCACTTTACCCATTTATCAATATGTTTTGTCATTTCAACGATTGCCTCTCAACTGCAGTGACATGAGTCCCAGAGGATAGCTGATCATGCCATATTGTTGGATTTACATTTTTTTCCCACTGAGTCGCAAATGTAATCTTTTTTTAGCTCTGTTTGGGAGCTCTGCAATAGAGAAGTGTATGGCTGGTGGCCGAGTTTAATTGTGCCAATTCTTCGAAAAATGGGTTAAATCAGAAACCTACGAGACTGTGGATGATACCAGAGCTTGTGTCAATAGAGGGATGGTAAGGAGCAACAATACACTGACAACACTGAACTGATTCAGCAGACTGTTACTGAACAGGACTCAACCATCCACGTTGTATTCTCAACTGATAATGGTTTGAAAATAGAAAAAAGATGAACACTGAAATGTTTTGTACCTAAAGAAGACCCAAAACAGCACCAAGATGTTTTTCTTTGAGTGCCCTACTTGTTTGTGGAATATTTCTCCTGTACATGTTTACTATTGCGTAGAAACAAGTGCATAGTATTTTAATTTAGTTGTGTTTTGTAATTTGTTTTGCATTGTTTATGTCACCAATTCCCCTTCAACTTAAATAACATCAATTCTACACATGTCTGGTCAAATGTAACATGATTCCCGAGAAAGGCATCTAGGGAAAATAGGAAATATAGAAAAAACTCTTGATTGTTTCTTGTAATTGTGACATACTTAAGAAAGGCTGCAGAGAGACAATCATTGTCAACTTGTCTCATTTCATCTCTGACCTAGATAAGTATTGCAAAAATAACAAAACGGTTTCATTTTTTAGACTAGTTCATTGATTTATATTGTTTATTTTATTAAATCCAGTAACTGCCAAACCAAGGACTACCAAGTCCATAGCCAAACCATTTGGTTGTATATGAAAATGTAATGTAACAATAACTTAGCCCAGTCCTATATCTACATTATTGCCTTGTCAGTATTTCTGTTTATCTGCTCTTGTGTTTTCATCCATCCATCAATCCTGGTGTTCACTTTAAAGGTGCAGTCCACAATGTATGGCCACTGGTTATAAAAGTGGCGCTGTTGAGCAAAAAAATGTCCCCTAAAAGTGTGTACTATGTAATGCATGTGCCAATTTGTGCCCCGTGTCATCATAACTCGCTTTCAAACTTGGTATTTCATGGCTAACTGAGTTGATAGTGATTCTACTTATTAATTATGCACATATAAACAACATATTACACATGCCGCCCAAAACGGGTGTTTAAAATGTTTTTTGTTTATCGCACAAGTCCCAGACGGCATCTTTAATTTGTTCTTCCTGTTCGGTAAACTCCTTCAAGCTGTACCATGTTACTCTGTTCCATGTCATGCCATGCTCAGGGTAATAGAAAGGGGCAATCATTTGTAGCAGACTTTAAATGATCCAACTCTTATCTTTTGACGTCACCCTCTTAACCCTTCTTTTGCTCTCGAGTGTCTGCTTTTTGTATGTCTGTCTCTATAAACTTTTAATATCTTTTACTACAATACTATGCATTATTCTTTTATAAATATTGATTCGAACCGTGAAAACGATAACAAAGCTTTATCATTGAGTTCACTGTGAATCTCACTCTTCCTGCATATTGTTTAGTTCTCAGCCTTGGTCCTAAAGGTTAGACCCATTCAACTGTATTTAACACTGAGGGTTGTCAGTCGCCCTGAGCTCCTGTCTATCAGACTGTGCCTTTGTTCCCTTTCACTAGTTTAACATTTTCATGACACAATTGATTTGGTGATGCCCAACAAAATATGATCTCTTACAGTCATTTTATGTCTCTGTGGATGTAGATTAATGAGTGCTAAATGCACACAAACATTTTTCGGAGTGTTGATGATTTGACCCTATAGAATATGCTTTCATTTAATAATTTGACCCAATAGAAGTTGCTTTCATTTAATAATCTCACCCGATAGGTGCTTTAATTGATCATTACCCCCAATGGAAGGTGCTTTTAATTTGATTCAAGTGCAGTGAAGCCTTATTTATCCCGAATCTCATACCACAGAGTTCAGTTTGATGGAGGAGTTCTGGGATTGGCTAGACAAAGCCGAACCCATGGGTGGGTGTTGCTGCTGTAAACAAATAACAGAACAACAATGTGTGTATTTAAAACTTGAACTTTTTTACTTGACAATATGGATTTCCTATAAGTGTTCACAGAATTAAGAAGCTCACTTTTAATCATCCTATGCCATAGTCTAAGTGTTTTGCTGTAAAGGCATAATTTCCCCCAACTAATTTTGGTTGAAAACTGCCAGTAGCTATTTTTCCAGATTTATAAACACATTTGGTATAAAATGCAAGAAATCTGAAAACCAAGAATGCCTTTGGTTAAACTGTGTATAGTTTGGTCTTCCGAAGTAATTTAGCGTCTATTCATATTAAATTTGCAGTTGGTCTAGTTAGATCTCTTGGTACTTACTTGATTCTGGGGTTTTTTTCTTCTCCTGCCTACTATGTAATTATGCGTTGATCTATATTTTTCTACACTTATGTTTGTTTATGGTGAATACATATTTTAATTTGTGACAGTGGATCTCAGTTTTGTGTGAATAAATGTTTCATCAGTGCTTCTTCCAATCATCTCTACCGGGTATTTCTGAAACAATGATGTCCAGTGTTCATTCTTGCTTTGTATTGTTCAACTGTTCGTCAGATCAGACCTCACTAAAAGTGGGCTGTGTAAACGCGCCATACTCCACAATTACCTCCACTATTAGGTAATCTTCCTGATGTTCTTTTCAGTGTGATCTGAATTGAATATTTCTAATGGGATCAATTGGGAATAAGCCTTGTTAAAATATTTCAGGGCTTGTGCAAAACAGATGTAAAAAGTTCTATTAAATTCAACTTAAAAATTACCAAGTTGAAGCTACACAGGTCTTTTGACCTCAGAAGCCTCCCTGAGGAACAACATTTAGATCATACATTAGATTTAGAAAAGATAAGCAAACTGTATAGACACTTTACTCTTTGATTTCTTCTTGAACATTTCCTGTAGAAGGGATCAGTGTCATTACAGAACTTCTCATGTGATGAGTAAATAATCTTCCATTTGCAGTTTGCACATGAAAAGAAACAATAACAATTTAAACAAAATGTTTTTTTATGATTTCTTTGGAATTTGTTGTAAATCTGTGAATTTATTATTTGTGTAAATTGAAATCTATTCATGTATGTATTTATGGCTTGTTTTTTATTGTACTCTAATTTCCTGTGCCAAATATTAAAATCAAGAATGATTCTGATAATGGTCTGAAAATGGACACATTACAACTTAGAGACATCCTATTTTGGAACTGTCCGTAAGCAAAACTATCATCAGAAATTTTGTAGTGTTCTTGTCCTGTTGCTCTGCTAGCTGGGAGATCAAAAGGTCTGTTCCACTAGCCTGTGATGACACAGTGCTGTAACCCAGTCACTTTTTCAACCCACTGAACAATTGATTAACTGGTTGAAATAGACAGCAGATAATATTACCTTCATACCGTAGTGATTGGGTCCCCTTTCTGGTATGCACAGTGTTATCTTTCTGCAACTTTTATCAGTGATTCTTTGTATGGACTGCACTATGATTATTATGATGCTGCTACGCTAGACAGGCATGATCAGAGCGTCACATACAGCTGATGCAAGGACAACAGATCCAAACTGGACATGCATGTTCTGAACTGCTTTTGTTTTTTTCTCTGATGAATCCAAATTACAGTGTACAGTCTGTCTGCCACGGTGCATTAGGCTGGATGTGTTCATCTATATCACTATGACCGTGTGCTAAAGGAATACAAACTATTTGGTTTTCGTTGAGTTCATCATTGATGGTACAGGGGAAGGATATTTATGTTTGTTTACATTCTAAATATTATAACCACTTCTGTCCTACTCCTTACTGTGATAAAGAAACTGTGATATTGCTGTTCAGCAACACTAATAATCAGTGATATTAATACCAACGATATTAAATAATAGTTGATTACAATACTGTATGTTATGAGTATGTTCAACCCATTGTACATAAAGGACTGGCTGAGTGAAAGGGAAAGGATAAAGATTCTGTTCCTATGATCACACCCAAAAACATGTGCAGGACTAAAACAGGTGGCTGGTATACGACATCCGTCATCCACTGTGTAATCTAACTGGTCAATATGAGAAACCAGAACTGTTTATTGGAATAAATTTTTTACATCAAACCATGTGAGTATTCAGTTTATTATGTTGCGACAAGACTTAATGTCAATTTACCCCGTGTAAATTCAAGACTTATATCAAGACGTATATCAATATATCCAGTGGGAATTCTGTTGACTAAAAACAGGACTAAGACACAGTACGTATGTCCTGGAAGGTGCCATGAACACACAAACCATTACATCATTATACCGGCACATTACTGAGTGATACTTGGAAACAGAGGCCGCTGCTCCGTCACCATCGACTGCTGGACACTGACGCCAGGATTGCCTGTTTGGAAATTATTGAACAGTTGCATTATACAGTCAATGGGATTGACAGATTGCCATTGACGATTCAGATTTTCAACCAACCGGATACACCCTGTTCACCATTACATAAGTGTTGGTTGGGAGGAAGGGTGATTGATTACGAACCCTGGGGGAAGATCAATCAGCAGCCTCGCTCAGGGACTTCCATTCACTGAATGCGGTCCCGTACCAAGCCCAAAAAGCATAAGTATACTTAAGTCTATTATTTTGGAACCACTCAAGTTGTGTTTTAGTACACTATATAGTTTTATAATAGTATTTAAGTATCATTTAAGTACTATATAAATGAAAATCACACTTCAAATATTGTTTTACATTATCATTAATATGTTTGAAATCAATTAAGAATGTATTTTAAAAATAGTAAAATGCTATTTCCAGTCATATATTTTGCATACATTAAAGTATGAAATTAGTGAGTCCCTTTTAGCACACTTAATTATTGTTATTACTATTTAAATTGTACATTAAATAGAAAGAAGTACAACTAAAGTGCATCCAAAATAATACACTAGTATACTTTCTCTGACTTGTGGTGTGACAACGAACTCAGCATTACTATACAGGTACAGGCATAGTGATACTGTTAAATATTATGTTGCCTTGCCTTGATGAATCTGGTCCATCATTAAACCCAAATGGTTGTTCATCAGGGAACAAAGGATGGGGTGTTGTGGTAAAGAAATAATTTATTCAGATTTGAGCTCAGCCAGGGGTGGCCATAATAATAGCCATTTTGCCGACCAAACACTTACGCATGGACAAAGTTTAAAAATTGGACCAACCTTTTTGACATTTGCTGAAAAGGCAGATGGCTAGTCCTTAGCGTTTATGTGTTTTTATGTGCGTGCAACAGCAAGTGTTAGGTGAATTTAAGCACTACACTCAACACAAAACATATTATGAAAATTAGTCGTTTTTACAGCAGTTTTCAAACGAAACATATCATCATGACAGATTTCACTTTGGTCAAGTGTATTTAAATATTATAGGCTCATGGGTGTGGTTTCCTTCTAGCTGCCATGGATTCATAACATGCAAATGGGGCACCTGTAGAGAACTCCTGCCGATCCCCGCCTGTAGGCAAATATTGTTTCTTCAGTTTCTATGAAAAATAGCCTACATACTTTTATTGAACAAACCAACTTGAGTTAATAACTAAGATATATATATATATATATATTTGTTTCAACGCTACGATATAATATGGGAAATTGTGCTCTTTGTTTCGCTAGGCTATTATCTAATAAATGAATACGCGCTATAATCTTGAATCTTGGGATGTTGACTGAGCAAAGCGTGGTTTGTTTAATTCATTTAGTCTGTTGGGCATTTTATTTTCTCTGAAAATATTTAATATTAAGCTATGTACCGTTATGTATTCGACTAATTAGAAAACGTCTAATGTAGCCTACAGCAAACACAGCAGGAGCATTTTCAAATGGTCAGAATGTCACTGGATCTTCAACTTTTTCCCTCGGCTCATTCTCTGGACTTCGCCTCAACTTGAGCCTACATTACTTTTGTAAGTTACCCCTTAATCTTGTTGTAAATTGAAAATAGAGTAGTAATGTAATTGGTTGTGATTTTTTGAGTTTATATGTTTTGTATGTAATTTTATTGTCATTGTCCAAATATATTTATTATAAGGCTTTTTTGGGGGGAATAATAATGTTTTGGTCCATGATGGTAGGCTGATTTGCAATGGACAAATGTCACCACATAGTCTGCAAGTATGTGGGTTTATGCCCTAAAAATAAGTATTTCATGCAAAAGACTAAATCTCTGGTAATTGGTTGTTTGTTGATATACTTTTACCAACATTAAGAGGGATAGGAAACATGGTTCTTTCAGCTTTCCATATTGATGTTGTGTTGAAAGGTATTGTACATTAGTTAATACTGTACATTGGGCTGCTCTGAGTCCTTGGCCAGGCACAGATAACAAGACTCTCTGGAACATCACCAAGGAGACCAGCCCTCAGAGAGATGCAGTTGCCTCTAGTTCTGACAGGCTGCATCTCCTTGTTGGTCTCACTGTAATAAAATAAAATACCTAATTTCAAGAAATACTGAGGCTCTAAATTTAAACAGTTTATTTTATATTTCACCAGCTTGTGCTAACGTGGCTCTCCTCTCTTCTTCCATCCTGTTTATGTCCTACTACATACAGCATCCAATGGCCCGATGTCGATGCAATGGAACGATCTTGTGCCTCTGCCTCCTGCCCTGTGTTATGATGGGACACCTCCTGGTTTATATAATGGTGTCCATATTTGTAACCATATCCTATTCCCCACCCCAACTACCTGTCCACTTTGTTGCTCCCGGAGCCTCTGCCAGCTTGGGGGCACTGGCCTCCCATCCCTTGGGGTCCTTCTGGAACCTTCGTCTGGAGGAGAGTGCTTTATGGAACCAGCTACAGCATATCTGGGACCGGCACCATAACCCCATTTTGAGAGGTAACTCAACTGCAGGTGTGATCACAAGGCTAGAGAGGGATGACTCCTCAGGCTGTGGCACATACCGGTGCTGGCTATCTCTCCTCCCTAACTTCAACACCCTTCCAGAGCAAATGAGGGCTTTCATCAAGGCAATGCATTGCAGGGAGTACCCCTTCCTTATTAACCCACCAAGAGTGTGTGCAGGCAACAAGAACACTGGGCCGGAGGCTCCGATGCTCCTCATGGCCATCAAATCCCAGGTGGGTAACTTTGAAAACAGGCAGGCCATCCGCGAAACATGGGGGAGAAGTGGCTGGGTGAGAGGAGAGCAGGGAGGAGTTGGGCTTGTTCGCACAGTCTTTCTGCTAGGTAGACAAGACCCAATAACGGGCCCTCACCCTGACCTTGGGGGCCTTCTGATGCTGGAGAGCCAAAAATATGGAGACATCATGCAGTGGAACTTCAAAGACACTTTCTTTAACCTGACTCTGAAAGATCTGCTGTTTTGGCAGTGGCTTCAGAACCACTGTCCAGGGACACAATTTGTCTTCAAAGGTGATGATGATGTTTTTGTTCGGACAGGTGCCCTACTGGACTACCTGCACAAGCAGAAGGAGGAGGCCGCCATGTGGAGGACAGATAGCAACAAAACAGAGCAGATGGAGGATTTCATTGTGGGGGATGTCATTCTAAATGCAATGCCAAACCGGCAGCCAGACACGAAATACTATATCTCAGAGAGCTTTTATAAAGGCGCTTACCCACCCTATGCTGGTGGAGGAGGGGTGGTTTACTCTGGGGCACTTGCCATGCGTCTGAGATGGGTATCAGAGAGGGTGCGTCTGTTTCCTATCGATGATGTGTTTCTGGGCATGTGTCTCCACAGACTTGGTATAGCCCCCATCCATCACCCTGGGTTTTATACCTTTGATCTCCCAGAAAAAGAGAGGGAGAAGTCTTGTGCTTATAGCTCTGTGCTGCTGGTTCATAAGAGAAGCCCTAAAGAGATGCTTCTGCTATGGAGACAGCTGCAGATTCCACCCTCACCTTGCTAAAGCCATCAGAACCATCACCAGACTCTGGCCATTAAGGCAATGGTGGGCACAGCTTTAATCCTCTTTGAGTTAGTTTACTTGTCAGAACTAAAACAATTTCATAATAATTTATTGAACTACTACAGCGCTTTTCATAAAATCGCTTCAAGAGAAAAAACAAGCAATATATCTCAACCGGTCTGCCAACTGAGGCAAAGTCTTTCAATGCTGCATCTTCCAAAAATGAACAAGGCCAAATAATTGGAGTTGAGTGAGGTGGTCAGAGGGAGTTGATGGAGACTGCGGAGGATGTTGGACAGCGCAAGTCTCAGAAACAGCTTGAACTCAACGCCACTGAATTTGTCTGTTAAATTACAATTACAATTTTGATTCAATTGTCAATTTAAATAGCTTTAATGTGAAAATAATGAAATTATTTTATTTTACATGTAGACAGAAACAAATGTATTTTGTGTGAGAGGTAGTTTTTGTTGAGTTATTTTATTTACAGTTTAACCATATGGTATTTGTTCTGGCTGTTCTCAAGTGGCATGTTTCAAACAACCTTTAAACATAATCATAGATTTTATTACAGTTTCATATATCTTGAAATATGTAATTGATTTCATCTGGAAAAAATCTTATTAAAGCATTTTGATTGTTTTGCCTTATCCTCTGTTCTATTAAACTATGACAGTCTTTTATATCACAATGACTGAAACCCTGGCCTTGTAAACTGTAGTTCGCTGTGTCGGAGTTTACACATGATCCCTTTTCAAATAATTGGTCTCTTCACCAATCACGTCAGATTTTTTCACATCAAGTCTTTTTCAGAGTTGAGCTGATTGGTATAAAATAATAATAATGACAATTGGGCTGCCAGTGAAAACACTGCAGTCAGAGGGGTATTCCAGAGCAATTGGTCAACACATTTTGAGTTTCCTAAACATATCTGGCTTCTCTGTAACCAGATAAGGAAGTCACAGTATTTTTGGATCCAGATTGGCAGGTTCTATATTAAATCATTAGGGTAGTATTTCCCAATCCTGGTCCTTGAGACCCCAAGTGGTGCACGTTGTTGTTTTTGCCCTAGCTCTCACACCTGATTCATATTAAAGATTTGATGATAGGTTGATTATGCTAATCAGTTGTGTAAGTGGTAGGGCAACACTTGAATCAGGTGTTTGAGCGCTGGGCAAGAACATAGAAGTTTAAGGGGTCTCCGGGACCAAGATTGGGAAACACTGCGGAAGTTAAGCGCAGATTTGTTGATCCGGCAACTCGCGCGTGCACGCAACATTTAAATGTTTTTTAATGACAGAAAAAGCGATATGCAACATGTTCATCAACAGAAGTTAAAAGATAGATAACAATATCTTCGTAGTTTGGAACAATGCATTATTATTACCGCTTACAACGATCGTTTAGATGTTTTCTCCAAATCAATTTGTATGATGTTGTAGTTTTTTCTATCATGCCGTTACGATCTTTTTGCTTATGGAGTCACAACTTCAGAATGCGCGTGTGGAAAGAAAGCACTTTATGGATTGAATAAAATACAGAACATGTATTTGCTAAGCAATGGACTACCGTACCGTTCAAACTTTGTACATACAGGCTACTATAATTTAGGTTATAGGCTTGACAAATATCATTAACGTCGCAACAAAAGTGCTATATAAATTAAAAACGTCTATTAATAATTAGGCAAACCACATAGGCCTATTTGATAATTAAATCATGTCATGTCACTTATGGATTTATTCTGTCAGTTAGTGATGGCCAAACGAGGCTTCTTTAGCGTTATTTTAGCACCAGGATATTATGCTGGCAGCGCTCAGATTTTCTTTATCACAATAAAAGCCATCATTGAAATGTATAAGGCCGTATAGTTAACAATCTAATCTGTAAAAAAGAACAGACAATAACAACATTGGAAAGGATATTAAACATAAAATGACAGACTAGATTGTTAACTATATTGCCTTATATATTTCGATGATGGCTTTTATTTTGATAAAGAAAATCTGAGTTAGCGATGCTAGCATTATATTCTGCTGCTAGAAGAACGGTAATGAAGCCTCGAATGGCCGTCACTACTGTCAGTTATTTTCTGCCAGGATTCCAGTGTATTTTGCGGCAGCAGCATACTGAATTACTTGGACGAAATCGCGAAGTAATAGTTTTTTTCAGTCAAAACGAAACCGCGTTCGTTTACATTGAACATGCACGAGTTGTGCAAGTTGGCCAGATTAATGACTCCATTCAAGTTCTGGTTTGACAGAACTCACTAAGCGAAGTTACAAATCCAGGTTTTTGGATTTTTTTTTAGTAATTTAGCAGACACTTAGCTAGACCAAATTAATAGTAGAGCTCTATAATCTAAATATAGCGTGCTATAGATTAACGAAAGACTAATTCAACACTGTAAAGTAGCCTATTCACTTTTATGTGTTCACTTTAATGTTCAAACGGAACTAGCAGTGTTTTTTTTCTGATTATGCTGCGCTCTCTCTAACGAGTATTTGACCGTATGAGTATACTGTATTTGTTGTGGGGTGACCGGATATAACATTATATTTAACCCCGGAAATAAACACATAAAGGTCATATCCGGTCACCGCATTCGCTCAGTTGTCGTTTTCAGTGCGATTGTTATTGTATTCCTGCGTAGGGAGCTAGATAAGTTAAAAACTTGCTTACACGTTTTATTTAAACTTGCCCCACTATGGGGATTGACTAGGAAATGTTGTTTTCCTCTAGCCATCTAACAACAACGTTACATGTTAATCGAAGTCTCAAGCTAGCAATTGCGGCACGTTAGCTAGCTAGCTAGCTAGCTGCAACACGGAGATAGGAAACGTTAAGTAGACAGCTCTTTTTAAAACTAGCGGGTAAGTACGTTTACCTGTAGATTAGATAAGAAATTATGGGTTCGTCGAAGAAACACAAGGAGAAAGGACGTGATAAGGATAAGAATGCTGAGGAGCGTCACCGTGAGCACAAAAAACACCGTCACAAGGACCGGGAGAGGGACAAGGAACGAGATGGCAACCGAGAGAGGGAGAAAAGGAAAAGGTCTAGATCAAAGGAAAGGACTGGACGGGGTTCCGAAAGAGAAGGTCGCAGTAAAGGCGAGAGGAGTACTGGGGAGCCACGTGTAAAGAGAGAAAAAGTAGAGCCTGGGCATGAAGTGAGCACACCGAATGCAGGTAAATATTCCGGACAGATCATGTGTAAACGCACGTAAATACGTACATAAATAGATCCAGTTAGTGTGCAGAAATGACATTAAAGGTGTCATGTTTTTTCCTGTGTTTTTCGCTTCAATTGTTATTTTCCTCTCTAGGAACTGGACCGCAGTCTGCAAGCGGAGATGCCTCGCTTAGTATCGAAGAAACTAAGTAAGTGACAGGCATGTTCATAAGTGATGGTGCTGTGGTAGTGTAAGTAACATTCTGAACATCTTTAATGCTTTTTCATTCTCTCTTGACAGCAAGCTGAGGGCAAAGCTTGGTTTGAAGCCCCTGGAGATGACAGACACCACTAAAGGTGAGGAAAACTGTGTTATTTGGTGACTCTGGCATTAACCTTGCCTTTAGTAGTGAGATCATAAAGTGTGTGTGGCTGATGGTGAATTGACTGACTTCCCTCTGTCTGCTTGCCCCAGAGCTCGGCACAAAGGAACAGCCAATGGTTGCAGAAACGATCAACCCTGTGCATATAAAGCAGCAGAAAGATATGAGGGAGAAACTGGCAGCTATGAAGGAAAAGAGGCTCCTCAATCAAAAACTGGGGTAAGGCCTAACAGCACAAAGGTATTGACCGCGCATACTTCAACTTGAACTATATTGACTAGTGATGTAATTAATTCTTCCTTTGGTGATTAGTAAAGTGAAAACCTTAGCAGAAGACGACTGGCTGGATGACACTGTTGCCTGGGTGGAGAGAAGCCGGAAGATGGCCAAAGAGAAAGAACTGGCGGAGAAGAGGGTGAGTAATGAGGGAACCATGGGGAAGAAGGGATGATGGTGAGATGATGTGACATTTTTTTTTTTTTTTTTTTTTTAGATCTGTATTTTTGTTTGTATTGCTGGTTTTTAAAGATTTCTTTTTTGTAGTCGTTTTATACTTTATTGAACAGGAAAGTGTGGAAAGTGGCTTCGAACTCTGGACCACCCTTAGGCCACTTAGTGGTTTTTACAACCCTGCATTCCAAAAAAGTTGGGATGCTGCGTAAAATGCAAATAAAAACAGAATGCAATGTTGTGCAAATCATTTATCCCTATATTTAATTGAAAATAATATGAAGACATCTTATCAAATGTTGAAACTGGGAGTTTTATTGTTTTTGGAAAAATACATATCCATTTTGAATTTGGTGCCAGCAACATGTTTGAAAACAAGAAAAGGAACCAGGCAAGCCTAGTTATGCCAGCCGCGTTTAGAAGGGATAAATGTTGATACCTCTGGCTGGATTTTATCTACGGTTTCCTATGTGGCAGACTGTGTTTAACCGCTACGCTATTTAAACAGCAGGTGTTGTTGCACAAGATACGTGCATAGAGATGTGGTGTCCGTTTACTTCTGCATTGTTAAACCAATTAGTCGAAACTCTACGGATCTTGAAACTAGTTCCCTACATTAGCTAATATCCAAACCAACAAGAGGTGTAACAGGGTTGCTACACTACATTCAACACGTTAAATTAGAAATAGATTACTGTAGATGGCTAGCTAATAGCTGTACGGTAATGAAAACAATGACTCCAATCACTCCATGGCTGGTTCCACAATGCTATGTGAACTACTAAGTAAATCGGAAGCAATGGCTGAATCTCAGATCGCATACAGCATACTACAAGTACATACTTTTTGGATGGTGTTTTATATATAGTAAGCTAGTATGCCAGTATTAGGAACGATTGAGGCATACTGCCTCGTCATAAATTTGCTTCTCAACATGAGATCATTTTGTCGCGCATTAACATCACGCCAAGTTTGAATATTTAGCTAGACACCATTAAGCATTGTGTTAATTTGACTAACGTTTCTTGTTAAGTTTACCTCCACCACAAATAGCTATGAACTGTATGGCTTTTATTAGCCAGTAATAGGCCTACTGGTATCTACTTAATACTGAGAATAGTCGAAAGAATTGAGCAATTACTAGCATGACTGAAGATGAACTTCACATTGTCAACGCAATTTCATTTCATGCCACAACAAGGTTTGTTTTTCTTTCATTCGTGGATGACTTTTGATACGATAACTATCAATATAAGTGACGATAACTTACTTTTTCGTCAAGTGAAAAGACGAATCGTGGAAACCCCTCTTTTACTGTGCAAGGGGTTGTGGTCTATATTACCCCAAAAACAGCCAATATGTTCCTTGTCAGTGCAGTTCGTCCATCACAATATAACTGTAAACAGCTTTATTTTAGGCTTACTATAATGTACAGTGGATATAAAAAGTCTACACACCCCTGTTAAAATGCCAGGTTTTTGTGATGTAAAAGAATGAGACAAAGATAAATCATGTCAGAACTTTTTCCATTTTTAATGTGACCTATAATGTGAACAATTCAATTGAAAAACAAACTGAAATCTTCGAGGGGGAAAAATGCAACCAGGTTATTGTAAGTTTTTTTTATTTTTCATAAGTGTGCACACCCTCTTATAACTGGGGATGTGGCTGTGTTCAGAATTAACCAATCACATTCAAACTAATGTGAAATAGAAGTCATTACACATCTGCCATTATTTAAAGTGACTTTGATTAATCACAAATTAAGTTCAGCTGTTCTAGTAGGATTTTCCTGACATTTTCTTAGTTGCATCTCAGATCAAAAGCCATGGTCCGCAGAGAGCTTCCAAAGCATCAGAGGGATCTCATTGTTAAAAGATATCAGTCAGGAGAAGGGTACAAAAGAATTTCCAAAGCATTAGATATACCATGGAACACAGTGAAGACAGTCATCATCAAGTGGAGAAAATATGGCACAACAGAGACATTACCAAGAACTGGACATCCCTCCAAAATTGATGAAAAGACGAGAAGAAAACTGGTCAGGTTTCTAAGAGGCCTACAGCAACATTAAAGGAACTGCAGGAATTTCTGCCAAGTACTGGCTGTGTGCTACATGTGACAATCTCCCGTTTTCTTCATATGAATGGGCTATGGGGTAGGGTGGCAAGATGGGAGCCTTTTCTTACCAACAAAAACGTCCAAGCCAGGCTGAAGTTTGCAAAAACAAACATCAAGTCCGCCAAAAGCACGTGGGAAAATGTGTTATGGTCTGATGAAACCAAGATTGAACTTTTTGGCCATAATTCCAAAAGGTATGTTTGGCGTAAAAACAACACTGGACATAACCCAAAGAACACCATACCCACAGTGAAGCATGGTGGTGGTAGCATCTTGCTTTGGGGCTGTTTTTCTTCAGCTGGAACT